>JSYX01000416.1:0-30967 GCA_000787465.1 Thermomucor indicae-seudaticae
CTCTAAAGAATAAACCTGTAGATATCCTGAGGAACTAAAATTGTTCGCAAACAAGTAAACACTTTTCTCGTGCATATATTGTGACATTAAGTCGAGTAACATAGTAGTGTGGTTATGGGATGCTCATCATATTGCCTATGTGGAAAACATGTAAATTAAATGAAAGCGATTTTTCCCGTTGGGAATCAGGCTTGCTTCCGCTGTCTCTTATCGCGTCCAGACTGCGGGTGACGACCTCCTTTTCTTTTACCGCTCTTCCGTGCTTCAAAGAATTTCTTTGTCATCTGATCTACAAACAGTCATCGCATGTGAGCGCCTTTTCCCGCATCCCACACCTCGGTGGTGCTTACCGTCCGGCAAACGGAACGTAAGATTTCCGATCTTTTTATCCTCGCCCAACGAAGCCAAGAATGCGTCCGGTGTCTTGTTTCCCAGTTGCAAAACAGCACGTCCTTCCTTTTTAAACCACTGTACCCAGGTCACTTGTGCTTTCGGTTCCACTAATTTCTGAACCTTGTTGTTATGGAAGAGAAAAGCCTTGGATTATTTCTTTTCTTACCCTGATCTCGTCAACCTTCATATTCTGCCCTCCTTCAAATTCGACAAGAAAAACAAGCTTCTTGTTCTTGTTATCATTCTTCCACTCGACGCCCTGGAACTTTTCGCGCGCCTTCATTTCAACGTATTCCTTTCTGTTATCTGATTCAGTCATCTTTTGTACGTCTCAAAAGCAGATCGAACTACTTTACTTGGTCATGACAAGGAGCTCCTGACCATTGTACTCAAGATCCTTCAAGACTATTTCATTTGCAATCTCAGGGCTTTCGTATTCGACAAAGACGCTTCCCTGGAATAATATCTTTAGCTACTTGCATCTTATTATTACAGCTTAACATTACTTTGAACTTGTCTCCATCCATTCTCAGTTTTAAGCTTAATACGCGTCCATGCTTTGCAAAGTATTCACGTAATTCTTCCTTGGATGGCGCAGGATCTTGAGGGAATCCTTTCTGGAGCTGTTCCTCAGTATACGGGACAATAATGCTTCTCTCTCTTTATTACCGCGTAAATCGATCGTCGATTGGTAGTCTGCAAAAACTCTTCAAAAGTCACCTGCTGCGCATCAGCCTCGTTGGTTTCCTCGTCCTCTTCGGACTCTTCCTCTGGCAATTTGCGAAGTTTGGTCTCGTCCTCATTCACTTCATAACGTCCTTGCGATTGCTCTGCCGCTTGGACAAACAAATTCAGATCGCCATTCACCAGTGTCTTGAATCGCTTGATCGCTGAGAACTTTTTTAAACTGACCCCTATTTATTCGGTAACTTGAGAACGATCTTTGACCATGTAAAAGGGTTCTTCAAGTGCTTACAGCCTTCGGGATGTTGTTCAATAAGTTCTTTAAAAAACTTGTCCTTCTGTAGATTCTCTTCACTATAGATCTTATCCAGCTCCTCTAATACCCTAGCCACCGTATCTTGTGCCATTTTTAAGCAAACGTCAATGCCAGCCGAAAACTATTTTTTTGAAGAGACACGGAAAAGCCACAGATAGCAAGTTGGCAGGCTCGAGTTTTATTTGTAGACATACACACTCGTATCATCTTCATCACGTCCCATATATTCCCTATAATAACGTGTCGATTATCGCCTATATTGAATGGAATAAAGTAAACTTGCTTACCTGTCAATCAAAGATTCTATTCGCTTTTTGATATCAGCAGCCTGTAAAGGTGTGTAGCGTTAAACGACAGTGTGACCAAATCAACCACTAGCTAGCGGTATATATACCTCCAGTGGAAACTTGACTTGTTTGAATAATTCATTCATAAGCTCTGTATGAGTCAACTTCTTCTTGGCCTTCATAATGCGTACAATCGCCGCTTCAAGCTGTATCCGGGGAAACACACAAGTCAATCTTTGGGACATAATTGATAGAGAATGGAAAAGGAAATACCTGGTGCTGTCGATCAACAAGTACTTTGGTTTCCGTCGCCTTGCTCTCCTCGGTTGTCTGTTCTTGCTGAACCATGTTGACCTTTAAACGGACAGAAGGCGCCGTGAAGCCCACATTATATTTGAACGTATCACCCGTCGAAATACTGCCACTAGGCGGTTCTTTAATTAGAAGCTTGTGCTGTCCCAAGCTCAAAGATTGGAGGACTCTTTTCAGCTCTCTCTCCTCTGTGAAAACAAGACGCATTTGCAACTGTTCTCAGTGGTATATAATATATAGACCTACCGATATTCGTTGCAGCAGCGATGTCGCTGTAACTCATAACGTGGGTGTCATTGAACAAGAGTAGAACAATCGTCTGCGCTAAGCTGACCGTCAGTTCCTTGACGCCCTTTTCATAGTTTGCTTTTACGACGCAAGAGGATAGTCCATTCTGCCATGTCAGTCGTCGTCCCTTAAACCGCGATGTATAAAATTTCTCGTATGCAACTTGGCATGCTACCATCTAATAATATGTACGAGTGTGAGAGCGTACAGGTCGCACACCTAGTGATACACGATACTAACGTCTGGAGGTAAGGCAATTTCGGTTACAGGATAGGCGGGCCATATGCCCTGAGCCAGGACATTGACTTGGAATTGAATGTCAATAGACCGAGGATATTCTTCGGATGACTTGATGCAGAGAAGTCTCAGTATATAGCAAGGTCACGCCCAATAGTCATATTCTAATACCACTAACCTTGAATTGACTATTCAGGTCCGCGGATACTTCAATATCTTTGAACATGGCTTCCAGGTTTTTCGTGAACCCGGGACCACATTCTGTCACAGCGTATCAGTACAAAAGACTCTCAACCAACCATACTCAATGAAAAAGGCATACCAGCCTTGAGTTTAGACAGTACACTCTTTTCCAGGTCGCTGGACGCACTACGACTAAGCAATAGCCGTTTCGACAAGAACCGTTTGTAAAACGCCTCGAACGCATCCTTGCCTATGTACGGAGATTGTTACTTCACATCTTTCAGAATGAAAACAGCCACAAACTTACCCTGTAGATATCGGAATAGAACCATCAAGCGATCCATAAGTTGCTCTAAGTCTTCCTCGGGTTTTTTCTAATCCAAACATAAATAGATCTGCTTATTTCCCCATTCAGACGTATAAAACCCTCCCTTTTACCTTTTGCGTAGACCGCAGCTTGTTATCAATAAACTTGGCGAGGAGTTCGGCAGGCTTGCTCTTTCGAGAATTAATGAAGGTTTCAAAGCTTTCTTTAAGCGAGTTTGCAAAAGCTGGATCGTTCGAGAAGCACTCGTTGAGGATGATGTCAATCTTGCTTTTGTAAGATAAGAGTGAGGTGATCATAGTGGAATCGTTTTTGGGGTCTTTGACCAGTTCGATGCCTCGTCGCTTATAGAGTGCTACTTTTAATCACTTATCATGTTGTACGTACTACAATATACTCATACCTTGATGTAGTTTCCAAAGGCAGCCCGTAGCTGTGTGATTTCTTTACTAGAAACAAGAGATTCGTAGAGAATGCGTAATGGTTCCTTTCTGCTCTGATCCATTAAATCGTCGAACCCTTCCGTGACATATAAGAATTTTGTACTTCAAACGTGACAACTCGATCCTACATACCTTTGTCCAAGATGTCGATTATTCGTGCGCGAACCAGTTGTGTCGTAACCGTTTCCACAAGTACGCCTTTTGTATTCTTTACCAGATACGCATCAATTCTTTCCACTCCTTCCTCGGTATATCGCTTTTTAGCATGAAATAGGTAGTCTGGAATGCTCAGCTCTGCTAACAGCCTTTCGGCTTCACGGCGATAATATTGCTCGGTATGTTTGATGAACTCAGGTTCAAAGTGTACCCGGTACATATCCAGATCAAAGAGCATTTGTGTCAAAGAGTGGATTAAGGCTCGATCTATGACTTCTCCGTCGCTTAATTGAAATTAGATGGATAACACTTGGAGCATAAAGGCATAGCTCGCTTGATCTTACCGTTCGTTCTGAATGATATTCAATATATCTGTTATCATTCTTTGCTGTACGCCCTCATTTTCCATAACATGACGGCGAAACAGTTGTTTGCCCATATCCCTTAAAAGCTGCATCAGCCGCACAAGCTTACGGGTCCCTTTCGATACGCACTTACACTAAAGAGGTGAACTTTGTAGCATGGATAAGGTAGCGCCTATCGAGATCCATAAAGATATTGCGAATTAGGGTCTATAAGAATGGGCAAAATAAATATATGCGCCAAGATGGTATTGGCCTCGTTGAACGCACCAGATCGTCGCATAATCTTTCCCAGCGGGCATTCACAGTCTCAAGAAAAGGTCCTTTGGAGTTCACCAAACTATCGTGGCATCTAGTCAGTAACCATGTTACAAACAAATTCGGCCATGCGTACCTTATCAACTGTGAAGCCAACTCCTGAATATGCGTCGCGCACTCGGCCTCTAACCGTCGATATAGATCTTCTGCTCTCTGATAATAGCAAACCATTTCACACGCCTAAAATCCTTCCGTGATCAACCCTTCTCTTCGTTGACCGTCATAATAAAATCTTCACACCTCGTATGCCAGCTGAAGGCTCAGTTTGATCGGCTCTTTTTTGAATATCATCAACAACAGTTGTCTGTGGTTGCTCCATACTTCTTCAAAAGAGTCGTCAGACAGCTCTCGCAAACCAGGATCTACACAACGCGCATATACATATCAGCTGCAGGTCCCCTTGCTTAATCATGATGACCGTCCTCGTCAGAAAGGACAGACCTTTGAGGTTCGTGACCGTGATCCTTTTCGATAGTGGTCGACGATAAGTGCCCAAGTTGAATCGATCGCCTGTGTTTTCTTGCAAACCGGTATCGACCGCCATTGGAGCTACACCAATGTCACTAACGCTGCTGCCGTTGTTGTTGCTGCTATTACCACTCGATTTTGAATCGTCTCGACTTTGCTTCGAACTGGTGGGGCCAACTCGTCTGTAAGCGTCCAATGTCGACTGTGAGCCGGAAGAAGAAGAAGAAGAAGACGAGGAAGCCTTGCGCTTTTTTGAAACTTTAAAGAGAGCAAGGGGCCAATGGGCGTGTCAATTCTGTAATTGCGGTATATATACAGATCTGGACCACATATACCTTTAAATCCTTTGGGGGGCATCAACCAAGTTTTCACCTTTGCCGCGTCTCTATGCTTAGTGCGAAACTATGTGTGTTTTGGAATTCCGAGGCCAAAAGCAATGATTTACTGCCCTGCGCGAGTAGCGGATAAATCTATGGAACATATCCTTACGCTGTATGGCTTAACCAAAATGCATTTCATGAGACAACTATGTGATTTCTTGGTCGTGCAAAGACTATAGACAGACACCTTTAAAGTTGAATGCTACCTCCAGTATACCGCAAAGAAAGGGCATGGCTAATGCATCAATGTAGCAGACGCATAGTCATGTTCTGAATGGATTAAATATATCCCTCGACGTGATATAATAACACAATTGCATGAATTCCAAGCATTCATATCAAGCACACCGTATGGTACGAAAATTGTGTCTTCATAGAGCCTCTATACCCTGAGTAAAGAATGTGCATTTTCTTTCTACAGGCGGATGATAAGAGTCCATTGCGGTAAGCACTGGCAACATTAACCGCGAATTCCTGGGGTTTTCCGTCTAATTTGCGCTTATGAAAATTCCTTTTAGCGCTGCTGACAAAGACGGTTTTGCACTGATTCCATTTTTCATTTGGCTGTTTGGGTAAAGGATGTTCGCAAGTGTCATCATAAAGATCTAGATTTCCTCGTTGCAAGAGTTTGCTACAGCGTGCATGAATCATGTCACGTGGACAACATTGCCAAATATTTTCTGTCTTTTTGCAACGGTTTGCTGCAAATCATGCTACGTAAAAGCTGTCTCGGTCAAGATAGATATTTAAACAGAGGGCGTTCATTCGATATTCTGCATGCTCTTATGTTCCCTTTCTTCTTCATATTACAAGTGCCCACAACTCTACACACTGTCTGAGACGTCATATTGCTGCACTGTCCATATCATCCACAAGAGTCCGTCAATGAAGATTATCATCAAGTATCGAGATATTTGTTCCCCTTCCGTCCAAGACTTTTGACGGTGATACTCCTACTTGCAAGGCAAATAAACAAGGTCTTTTATTGGCGCAATGAAGGTGTATTTCCAACGGCAAGGGCCAAGTCTTTCGATGGTACGTTCTTTCTGTTACGATTTTCTATTGATGCAAATTCTCATGATGATGATAGGTCATTCTCCTCTTCATTTTGGGGACTGTGGGGCCTAATCGGCAGAGGCGGGTGGGTGGATGAAGGCATCTTGTGCGGCCCTCCTGCGTCGGAGTGGCCATGCTACCACTTCTGTGGTGGGCTTTACGGGTAAGTGCAAACAAATGGACTGACCGCATATTCTGAATTCTCTTTGCCGCAAATTATCGTATCTCTTTTCCGTAAGTTAATTTTGTTTTCTCTGCGCAAAGCTTTTGTATATCACTGCAAAGTTTAAAGAATAAATCTGTAAAAAAGGATAGAGGGATATCGCGTCTGATATATGATAATAGAGCGACGTTACAGAGAGCAGCAGAGACTATAGTTGAACGTCAAAAATGCGTGCACGCCAAAGGGACGGTACTCAAGATGTTTGCTTTTTGCTGTTGCTGGTTGTACTGGAACCTGACGATTGCAGTTTTGAGATATCAATCCTGTCCGGAGCAGTGGCCACGCTTTTAGCCCACTTTTCTAAGTCAACCTTCTCGGATGCTGCCGTTGCCAAGTATTCGTGTTTCTATCCCAGGAACAACCCATTCAGTATCACGTCATGCAAAGGTATGTACTTCCTTCTGCTTTACCATCAAATCACTCGGCGTCGCTCTCAATTTCACGTCTTTAACAAGACTGAAAACAAGAGTCGCATGTCAGTGACATCACACCACGTTTGGGTTCTAAGAAATCAACTGACCATTTGTCTACGAAGTCCACGAGTACAGGTGGATATTTGTTGGGCGGGAATTGAGGTACAGGTTCGTTCACAATATGTTGTAACAGTTCGAAAATCGACAATGGATCACCGTCAGGAGGGAAAGGGAACCGTCCAAGCGCGAGCTCCATCAATGTGATACCCAGCGACCATACATCCGATTTGACAGAGTAAGGTGATCCCATAATACGTTCGGGCTACGGATAAGCAAGCGAGCGTCAACTTTAATACAGGTCCCAAGTGTTCGTGTCTGAATTGCAAGGACATCACTTACGCTCATGTACGAACTCGTGCCTACAAACGTGTCTGCTACTGAGTTGATTAACTGCCCAGACACGCCAAAATCGCACAATTTTATCTGTCCTTGAGAGTTTACGAGAACATTGGATGGTTTTAGATCTACAGAAACAGATTCAGTTGGCAAATCATGATCAATGCCTTCATGACAGCGGTTTTACCTCGATGGATGATTCGATGTTCGTCGTATAAATAAATAAGTCCGTCTACGATCTGCGAAAGAAAGGCTCAGCGTTTTCTTTTCGGATGAAATATGCCGTTTAAACGTACAGCGTATGCGATCTTTTTTAGTACATCGAGCGGAATCGGTCCATGTTTTTTGTAAATTCGATCGAGTGATCTGATAAGGAAAAGCGACCAGGTTACAAGCTGCACCTATGTAAATGAAGATGTGGGGTCTCTTTTACCCGATATCCATATATTCCATACAGATCGAAATGTCGCCTTCGTTCATAAAGGCGCCGTAAAAACTCACAATATGCCGAGAATTGCAATCATGCATAAACTGAAGCTCACGCATAATTTGTTTCCGGACATTAATATTCGCTTCCACATGAATGATCTTTTTTTGTTTCCATGGTGTTATCGCTCACGGTTTTCGCCAGTAACACGCGCAAGACTTTTACCTTTCTCGCCATGACAGTATTTGTTCGAACGTGCAGCACCTTGCACACGGTCCCGCCGTTGCCTCTTCCCAGTTCATCAAGGGTTTGGAAATCCTCGGGACGCAGATCCAGCCGCAACTCGAGGCCAATCTCCAAATCGCTTAGCTGTTCGCATAGCTTGCTGTATTCTTCCTCGAGTCGCTTTACAGATGCCCGCCGATTGTCAGATGAATCTCCATTAGCACTCACCACTACCGGTGAGCTTTCCAGCGTCAAGTTTTTAAAGTTTCTTTTCTTTCGTGGCGGCATGGGAGGGCGATGACTATGAAATTGGGATGAAGGGTTACGAACGAAAAGGGGAAGGTAAAAGCGGGGATAAGACAATTTCGTCCCGATCAAACTGGGGCCCATCCAATGAATCTCCAAATCCTCGCTAGGCTAGTTTACAGGTTTAATAACTTTGCAGTGATATACAAAGGATTTTGCGCAGAGAAAACAAAGTGAATTTACGCGAAAGAGATAAGATAATTTGCAGCAAAGAGAAACCAGAATATGCGTTTAGTCCATTTGTCATTTTGCTTCAAACAATCATTTGCACTTACCCGTAACGCCCACCACAAAAGTGGCGGGCATGGCCACTCCGACGCAGGAGGGCCGCACAAGATACCCTCATTCATCCACCCCTGCCGATTAGGCCCGCAGTCGGCCCCACACCCGCCAAAATGAAAAGGGGAAACCCTCTCATCATTATGAGAATTAACGTACCATTATGCGGCTTGGCAAAAAGATACTTTGCCGTTGGAAACACACCTTCATTGCGAAAATAAACGGCCTTCTTTGTCTACTTGGCGGAAGGGGAAGAAATATCTCGGAACTTTTTGATAATCTTCATTGACGGACTCTTGTGGATGATATGAAAAGTGCAGTAATATGACGTTTCAAACAGTGTGTAGAGTCGAGGCCACTTGTAATATGAAGAAGAAAGGGAAGACAAAAGCATGCAGAATATCGAATGAATGACGACAATGAAGCAGCTGAAAGCATAGGAGCATCACCATAATGGGCGACGCGAGGAAGTCCAAAGGCAAAACAAACGATGCAAGGCGCGTGGAGCTGATAAAAAATGATCGAGAAGCTTCGCTCAGGTTCTCGTCGACCGCATACATGTGTCTGCATCCTCAGAAAGTGGTAAAGACCTGCAGTCAAGGGACGTTCAAGACCACTTGTATAATGGAACAGCTGGAGAAGTGTGACGGCAGCACACGAGGTAAGTAAAGGAAAGAGGAGAAGGATTTTATGGCCATGCAAACGATCCGCACGAAGCTGTGTGATCAACATACACAGACATGCTGCAGTTTCTGAAGTTCGCCGAGAATAACATCTGTCTGGTCGTCCTTGACTACGCAGGACTATCAATGGCACCCAGAGACATTCTGGACTTAGAGTGGTGTAAGCAAAGCTCAAACTGGTCGAATATTGCCACTCATCTCGCTTCTGCGACTCGTTAAAGCAATTACCCCACGTTGCAAACGATCGTGATCGATCGCTTGGCTGTGTTCTCCAGAACAGAGCTGTTCACGGGGGAAGTCATTCTGGCCGATCCAACGGTCCTCAACGTCTTCAACTGCCGACACGGCTGTTCGCAAAGGTCAAAGGCAGTCAAGGAGTAACTGGGGAGATTGCAGTGGCCAAGGCCCCGACGCTTCCGCTATACATGTATGAGCTCTCATTGTTTATTTCTTTTCTTTGTATGTTGACTCTCCATAATCTGAATATACACTTCCAGACGTCAACCGCACACAAGGATCCAACCGTACGTAGGGAAGGGTCAATGCATGGATTGGAGTAAGAATGGAACAGATTCAAACCAGACTCCTACCTGCTGTTGCCCTATCATAGACTATACCCAAGCGTCTCATACTGTAAACTGCTAGCTTCTCATGCACTTACAACATAGAAAAGAGACCACATGAGAGAGTATGTCTATATGGTTTTGTCTCTGTAACATAGATATAGTGGTTTCTTGCTGTTGATTTCGGACTTGGAAGACCATACGCAGACTTTTTAACTGTAGTGTATGTGTGTGTGGCTTTGAAGCGTGTCTGTTGAATAGATTATATGCCTCGTCGTCTGTGTCAATGGCAGGAGCTTCGCAGGATATTCCGGCTTTTGCCAGCCTGCGAAAGAGATATTTCGCTGGCAAAACGCGAGTTCAAGTGGCTTAAAGAGCACGTTTCTCCGAGTGCATTGCAAAATCAACGACGGCTAAATCCTACAGAGCTTCGTCGATTCGAAGACCACATTAAAGACAGGGTCAAGTACAGGAAACCGTTGCAGTACATTTTGGGAACGCAGCCGTTCGGTGACCTGGAAATAGTAACACGACCACCGGTCTTGATTCCAAGGTGACGGGTAGGTCTACAGTGGTCCGTTTTGCTGGATTGACGTTTCTTTACGTAACAGATGGGAAACGGAGGAATGGGTCCATCGATTGATTGACAAACTGTCCAAAGAGCATCGTCCACTGCCAAACTCAGACCCCTTCCGTATTCTCGATCTATGTACTGGTAGCGGATGCATCGCTCTTGCACTAGGAGCAAGTCTGCGACATGTTGAAGTTGTTGCGACGGATGTGTCAGAAGAAGCGCTGGCGCTTGCGCAGCACAACCATGAACGGCATGCGGGACGCCTTTTGAGTCCGGTCACGTTCCACAAGCTGGATATCTTCCATGACGATCACGCCGCCTTGAAACCGTTCGACCTCATTGTCTCCAACCCTCCGTATATTACGTTCAGTGAATACGCCACCCTGGATCCAGAAGTCAGAGAATGGGAAGATCGACGTGCCTTGGTGGCAGACCAAGAAGGAACTGCCGTTCACCGCCGCATCATTGAATTAAGCCGTATACTACTCCGTGGGAAGAATGATCCATGCCTGGTGATGGAAATAGGGGGCCAGCATCAAGTACCAGTGCTGAAAGACTTGCTGCAAAGGAACCGGTTTCAAAGAGTGGACGTGTGGAAAGATCTTGCAGGCAAAGATCGGGTTGTCGTGGCCTCACGTCATGGATGAAAAAAAGCCCAGAAATGTTTGTGGTCAAGTCATACTGTCATCATGCAATTTTAGGGCGTGTGATTTTTCCTCTCCTATTCTTTCTCTTTCTCCCCTTCCTTTTCTTTCAAAAATGGTTTCATCCAACATTTTTACAAAAAGGTCGCTATATTGGTAAGCATCCTTTAATAAAAAGTTACACGTTCTTTCCGACAATTATGATGGAAACAGGGCAGTACCACTTGTAGCATTGGCTGCTTATACCATCCACCAAACAAAAAGAAATCGCGAACAAGAACAAGCGTTTGCAACACCTAAAGAGACTTCGGACGACCCAGAACATATGGAGCGCATCCGTGATGATTGGAAAAAGCGGAATGGAGGCATAGGGCTCAAAGACGTGAGGTATATAAGGAAATGATTAACTATTACGGGTCCTGTTTTGCATGACCTCATATATGTCTTCCTTAGACGAAGTGGTGGCGGTGTATAACGTTAAACTCTCGTCAACTTATATATCGCCCGAGAATGTGCAAGGCATCATAGACCGGTTGATATGGACGTTTTCTCAGAGCACACACACAGACACTCCCACCCGTTGCAGTTGAACCATGGATATTAATGATATTGTTGCTGACAATGCAGCTCGTTGTTTTTTTCTTCCAATCCAATACAAATGCAAAGCAAGTTTGCGTCAACAAAAAGGGAGAGAAAAAGAGAGAGAAAAGTGTCGATAAAACTACAAAGTGGGAATAATAGGGGAGGGTCTTTCTTATGCATTGTTGTTCGTCGCCAAAGGGTGTGATGTATTATACACTACTGGTTCGTTTACCTCCTCTTCTTTACGGTTAAACAAACCCGACCAATATTTGAGATTACCTGTGCTTGGGAAAAGTACGCCACCGTCATCTATCAAGTCTTCGTCCTTTTTCGGGTCGTAGAATGGATTGACAAACTTGTCCTTGTACGTATTAAAGTAATCCCAAATACTATAAGTTTTGTCTTGGGGATGGTTTCGTGTGCGTTCAGCTTCGCAATTGAATAGAAACGTCCCGAATTGACAAGAGTATACGTGGTAATGCAGCTCAATGAGTAGGCGCTCGTTGAACTCGAACCGAGTTGGCCATTGAAGTAAGAGTTGGTAAACACAGTCTAAGAACTGGTGGAAGACGGGGCTCGTCTCGCGTTGGTAATAGCTGGACTTATAGAACTTGTTTTGCATGTCCTTGATCGTGTTGGTCGCAGCATTTCCAGTGTGAGCAAGGTTCACAAAGTACTTTTCGTTCGATAAATGACCACATCGATCAGCAAACTTGTGTCCAAAAGAGATCCACTCTTTCTCTATGAGAATCTGGAAGCCTTCGAACGTCCGATAGAATGGATCAAGACAAAGTTCGCTTATAGATACGAGTTGTGCCGTCCGATCCCAGCCGTCAGAACAATGCACAAGGACATGCGAATTGTATACGTGAACGTTTTTGACGATTGTCTCCGTGCCTTCTAGGAGAGTAGCAATGTGTTTTAACCAGTTCGATCGCTGCAATGCTGCTCTATTGACTTGACCGCCCGTGTCAGCTCCCTGCATTGCTATGACAAAGTTTACACTTTCGTTGACTTGGTACGCGTATCATTTGCCCCTTACCCTCACTCATTTTTGCAAGACTGTCGCGCATTACGTGAATGTTATCAATCGCAATGTATATCTTTTTGCAGTTGCGGTAGTTTTCCATGTTTTCGGTTCCGGCTCCTCGAGCGACGTTTCCCATAGCGTTCGCCATTGGTCGTGCATCAACGATCAGGTTGGTTGCAGTTGATCCGTAAACAGGCCGCCCGTTTGGACTCACAGGAACATTGGATGCAAAGGCTGCTTCAATTATCTTTTCGTCCTGTATGGATCGTGCTTGCTTGAAACCAACCATCGGCTGACTGCTGCGGGTGATGGTAGCCTAGACCAATCTAAGTATATATATAGGGCGCGCGAAGTTGTAGACCGACTGCTGAAATACCATGTTATACCAATGAAGATAAGATAGAACGGGGATCCTGCCCTTGCTTCGGTATTTTGCAGCATAGTTTAGCACGTTATCGCTGATTTTTGAAGGTACAACGAGGGTTCGTGGATATGTAGGTGAATACTGGGAGGCCCAATTAAGTTGGATCAAACGTCTTTTGCAAAATTCCAGCATCAAAACCCTACCATATAGTCGCGGTTGATGGTCGAGAATCGCCAACTGTCAGTTTTCACGCCTACACCCATCCGTTCATATTCCTTCAAAGGGTCGTAAATATACCACCCGTTTGTAGATGTAAATTTCGGTTGTGGTTGATAGCTATAGGCATACAGCTGTTCCGTTGAACCTTCTCGTATAGACAGGACATTAGGACATCGTTAGGTTGCTGCTGGCTCATTCTTTTACATACTGACGCATGTCAATTTCTGGACGCTTTCAAAAACGTCTTGTACCTCTCCCTCCTTACGCATGGATAATGTAACAATCAAGAAATCGCGACATCGAATATGCAAGGGATACCGTCCAGACTGAAGCGAAACAGGTCGACGTTCAACGGTGTGGATAATGGGATAGGGTATCTATGCATACGTGGAATGGGATCTTTAGTCATTATCCATCATATACAGAAAAAGAAGTATTCATGCTCATAGTAGTACGTCGTCATTTCCGGGAAAAAGAGGTCGCTAATTGCTAAAGTAGCCCTTACCCAGAGTTCTCCTTCTGAATGACTAAATATCAGATTGTGAACGGTGAGGTGCACAGTACCCGTGAAAACTTCTTGTCCCTTTTCAAGTTGTACGTCCTGGACCTTTAGTAGCCCAGGGCCTCGTTAACGGTTGAACACGGAAAATATTCACAAGTTACGAGCACAACATGCCTGCGTTATTTTGATCAAATCAATCCGACTTTGATGCATCGTCTATTTATATCAACTCAAGAACAAGTCGCAATTGCCGAAACTGAAAGAGTCGTTATCGAAAAAGAGGAGCAAAAGGAGATGGAAAAAGCACAGCCTTCATACAAAAAGAGTAACGCAAGTTCGTAAAGCCTGTTGCTCAAGTTTTGGAAAGAGGAGGAGCATTGAAGCCCGACCAAATGCATTGCGGGCTTGTGACGTTCCAAGTCATGCTTCGTGTACTCTAAATCTCAGCACCATTGATGCAAGCAGCTCCTGTTTCAAGTTCCTCTGAGCAGCACACGACACTTCGACAGCCATGGCCACAGAAACGTCAGGAATGAAGCACATTGTACGTACTGCTCCAGATCCTACCTCTCTAACCGTGTTATCCTGAGCTTCGACTCGAATAGTGATTATGATGCCTGGTTGGATGACACTGCTTGTTGTCATGGTACCTGGAATCTGCAGAGACAGTGCAGCCAATCTAGTCCTTGAACCTCTGAAGCATCGTCTTTTACCAAAATTACCCCTGGGTCCCGAAAGCTGTATCTCTGGGCAAAGCTATTTTATTGTGACCATCCAACCATATACACGCCTCGCAGCAGAAACCCACGCCGAAGCGCCAAAAAACAGGTTCAATGGAAGTTGGATGCCCTGCTAGTCTCAAAATTGTCAAGGAATTGAATGGTACAAATGTCGTTACATATACTTGGAAACATGAGGTCGATGACCCACGAAGTCGCTATGATATTGTTCGCTCGAGATTACCAAGACGTGAAAGAGTGGCTGCAGACACATACTGATAACATCATGGACTGGTAGGCGATCTGAACTATTCTTAGACTTTACGCTGGCTAGCTTGATGAAGCATGTACGACAACAATCGGAGTTAACGGGTAAGGATCAAACTATTCTTTACGCAGCTTGAATATAGTTTGAAAGAGGATCCTAAAGGCTTTTGGTGCTCTGCTCGTTCTTTTCAGCCAGGCTTCTCATCAGAATCTCATCAGTAAATCAATCACTCATTTCAAACGAACTTACCTAGGTATCGCTAAAGTTCTGATGGAACTTCTGATCGTAATTGTTTCAACTTGTGACGGAATATTTCAGAACGTCCCTGGGTGTGGTATCCTAGATCTTTACATTGCCTAATCTGGATGCGAAAGCATTCCAGTTACAGAGCGTACCGTCAAGTATGTCTCCAGGTCGCAGGTGTATTGAAATTGTTAGGCGCCTTTCAATCCATAGCAAAGCTAATTGCGTACTCCCTAAGTATTTTCCTAATTGGCAACGGTCTTCAATGTTCACCAGGCTATTCTGAGGACAAAGAAGACTCTACGAGAAAGACAACAGTATAATAGAGCGAAGTTGTCACCGAAAATAAAAACTATGATCTTCGCTTATTCTTTGTTTCTTATATCTTAAATTGTCGAGACATTTCACACTTTCACTCTTCCTTCTTTCTTCGTTCTTCGCTCTTCTTTTGCCGTTTACTTACCATACCACGACCGTCAAAGCCTTCAGTTCTTCGCAAGGAAGCGATACAACGCATACGAGAAAACCACATCCATTAACGGGATTCCAAGTTCTAATCCACCTGCTGACCGGTGGATCGGGGTAACCATTCCTCTGGGTAAGTCAATCTTTTTCTTCGGTGGTTACCTAGACACTGACGTCAATAAAATTACCGTTGAAATTTAGAGAAATCCGCTTTGGAGCTAATAAGGTACCAAACCTTCGAGCGAACATTGAGAGATATATAGCTTGATCTCAATTCCAGTATTCGTGATGTAGATAACTTAAGCTTCCGTCACAAGGGTTTGGTATCCTTTGCAAGTTGGCGTCTACGAATTTCTCTGACATTTCTACTCTGGCACTAACCATTGCAGACATGTCGAAACGACGCCATGAAGACAATGAGTTTGTGAACGTTCTTCGTCAGAG
This sequence comes from Thermomucor indicae-seudaticae, assembly GCA_000787465.1. Lineage (NCBI taxonomy): Eukaryota > Fungi > Mucoromycota > Mucoromycetes > Mucorales > Lichtheimiaceae > Thermomucor > Thermomucor indicae-seudaticae. The sequence continues at coordinate 15,778 of JSYX01000416.1, forward strand.
ACAAAAGCAAGACTTCAAGGAGAAAGAACAATACGGTAGAATGAGCAGTTGCAATTGTCCTTAGTGCCCTTTCTGATAATACCTTTACGCATAGCCCAACAGACTTTTCAACGCATGATGAACGCGTCTTTAAAGACAAGCCAGAAGAAGAATGAGCAAAAGGTCTCATACAAGTACTTCAACCATAGCGACGACTCGTCCGAACCCGAAGCAAAATGTTATCGCTGCTGTCGTGGTCGCGTGAACCTTAATTGCACTTTTTGCGAGCATGCTATTTGCACTGATTGCGTGCAAGTTTGCGATACCTGTGGACATAACTACTGTGGTGGCTGCTCCTTGATTGAGTAAGTACATAACACTCCGGTTATAAGAGCCGTGAAAGGGATCCATATCAACAATATCTTGTGCTTTTCGTTTTGCAAACAGTTACTCTTCATCCTTTGAAAAGGTCTGTTGTTCGTCGTGCATGAAGAACCAGTAAATACTGCCTGCACGCCAGCTGCCCCACATGAAGAGCATCAAAATTTGCTGTGGATGTCACGCAGCACAGACGATACATGAAGAATTTGTATTCGTGCCATAGCGTCAATCAAACATCGGCACTGGCTACGAGCTTTTGCTGCATTCAAGCATGGTCTGACGGAAAGCCACGGCTGTCAATCATAGAATTTGATGCCAAGGAGGAGCTAAACATTATTTGACCGAACTTGTATGACCCTAGTTGTTAATAAGACTGGTATGGCACCATCACGAACTCGGTCAAAGCGGCTCGTAGTGTGCAAAATGCTTAGAGGACAATATTCGAAATCATTGCCAGAACCATGGGCACCTTTGTATGATCTGTGGCTTAGTTAAGCCGAGAAAAAAGTTTACTCTACCCCAAATGGAAATCCCTTCTCTCTCTCATCGTCCAAAAGCAATCCGTAATGGAGAACTCTGAAGGTGTCCTTGTCGATCTCTACATTCCTCGCAAATGGTGCGTATCTTGGCACTAGGAATTATATATACCGAGATGACGCATGGTCTCTCGATGCGTGAGATCACCTGACAACTCATTGAAATAAAAAACTCCAATAGCTCGGCTACCAACCGTCTTATCACGGCCAAGGACCATGCGTCTGTCCAAATCAACGTTGGTGATGTGAACGCCGAGGGTCGTCTTACCGGCACTTTCAGCACCTATGCTTTGTGCGGTTTCGTTCGCAGGGAAGCTGAGGCTGATGACTCTATTAACCGCTTGGCTACCGAAGATGGCTGTAAGTACTGACGATAGATGTCGCCTGTAACAATGGAGACTAACTCTGACACATTTGAAAGACCTCAAGAACGTCTTCTCGTACCAGAAGTAGGGAAATGGGAGCACCTATTGCCCTCCCGAGTCATTGGATCGAGCGTCAATAAATCTGCTTTTCCTTGTTACGAATAATGTCGGTTTATTGTTGATCCTTTTTCCGGGAATGATATCACGAATTTCTCGATGTTTCTGGGAAGAAGTACAGCATAGGAGAAAACGAAAATATCCTTGTCTAGAATTGCGCAGAAGTCTCCGAATGCATGTACATAACGAAGTTCAGATACCAGGAATACATTTTGCAAAGGCATCAAGCATTGATCAAATGAAATTTCTCGAATAAGAGCGTCGTAAGGGCATAATGCAGTTTCATGGAAACTGAGGATTTGCAGTAGAATAAAAAAAGACCTTGTTAATGCTGCCTTTTATGGGACTTGCTCCGGTTGACCCCCTTGCTCCAGAAAAAGAGAAATTTTCGATACCCCAACCATCTCGTTTAATATATAAAGATCAGCCCTTTCTGCTGAAACAGCTGACTGTGGCAACTGTATATTCACCATGAAGTGGATGATCAGTATATTTGTCTTATTGGCGATTGCTACTTTTCCTCTGCGTGTCGTCGCCACGGAATGTGCCACCAGCACAAAAAGTGGCGCTGCCGCTGAAAGTGCCGTTGCCACAGGAAGTGCCACTGCCACCGAAAGTGCCGCTGCCGCAGGAAATGCCACTGCCAGAGACGTCTTTTATGGTCTTAACTACGGCATAAACGAGAATAGCTGCCCTTCTCTCGAGAAGTATCAGCACGATTTTTCAGCCATCAAGCAGTACACCAACCGTGTTCGGACGTTCGCTTTGTCTGTCTGTAACCAGGGTACTGTTAATTTTTACTTCCTTCAACCTATACAAACTATAAGCTGACTTGATCCTTTTGTGTCATAGCTGAACTGGCTTTGCAGGCCAGCCAGGCTCTCGGGATGCGTATTTATCTTGGCATGTGGATCGATCGTCCAGATACGTTCACCAATGAAATGAACGCCTTGAAGCAGATCCTGGCAACCAACAACCTTAGCAATGTGGATGCTATCATTGTCGGCTCCGAAGTCTTGTACCGCAAAGATACGGATCCAAACACATTCGCAAACTATATCAGCCAAGTCAAAAGTCTCGTTGCTCCCAAAGGAATCAACGTAACAGTTGCCGACGTTTATTACACGTTCACAGATGTCGTAGTAAAGGAGCTCGACTTTGTGATGATGTAAGTCAGAAGGTCTATTGCAAATCTTTCTCTGAAATGATCTAACAATTTGCTCTTAGGAACGCTTTCCCGTACTGGGAAGGTGTACCGATTGATCAGGCTGCTGATACACTCATGTCTCATTACGATTCCTTGGTGTCCACGACAAACGGTAAGCCCGTGAAGATTTCGGAGACGGGCTGGCCATCCGGAGGTGGAAACTTTGGAGCATCCGTGGCCTCCATCGAAAATGAGAACCAGTAAGCTCAGTGACCAAACTGTATGAAATTTCTTTACCTTTTCTAAACCCGTAATCCTACTAGGTATATGCAGCAAGTTCTCTGCCGTACTAAGCAGCGAGGCATCGATATGCTCTACTTTTCAGCAATGGATGAGCCGTATCGTGGAGGTGTAGAAGCGCATTTCGGAGTCCTCGACCAGAATGGGAACCTCAAACAAGGCTTGACACCAAAGCCCAGCTGCTAATCATGTGTGATAGAATATGAAAATAAAAGTGTTAGAAAAAAGAGTTAAAGAATAAAGCAGATGGAAAGCTTTTTAATGGAAGAACCATGTAGATAAACAAAACACTCTTTTCGAGGCCGAGAAGGTTGTCTGGAGTTAGCCGATATATGAATCGCAAATGAGAGTTAAGACGGACCGAAAACTTCAACTCATCCGTATTAGTGTTGAAGGGCACTTCGTGCACTGTCTTCTCTATAGGGACTGTCTGTTACAAGTGCCGGCCAAGCCATGTACTGTTTTAAGTAATGTTGTGTGGAATAGACTAGGGCCTAAGGACTTGGTACCCACTCCGGGTGTCAAGTTAACTTGACACCCAACCGAATCCCTCCAGATCCAAGAACTCACAAAAGCTAGTCAAGACAAGACTGTACCTTGTATTATGTTCGTGTACATCTTTCTAGTCGTTACAAATCTGATGGCTTGGTTTACGTGGTCCTGTTCTTCGAGACCACGTCGGTAAACATCCGCTCAGCAAGATCCGTATGCATATCACTGCCAAGTTTAACAAAAATGCCGAATCTTGGTTCCTTGTTTCGATTCGCTTGGTTCCCGCTAGTTGGCCAAGGGTGGTTGATAGACTTTCTCAGGTTACCCAGGCTTTTGGTTATGGAGGGGTCTGGCTTCAGTTATGTAGAAAGCTTATTCAAGATTGTGCATCCCTTCTCTGGGATACCCCTAAATGTGCCGCTCCACGGTACGTTCAGCCTCACCATCAGATTACGTCCACTGTATCGAAGCACCACGAATAGTCTCAGTATTCGATTTATGCAGCACTGATTCACCGCATGGCCATGGTCTTCGTCAAGAAATAGAAGCTCTTCAAAAGCTGGTATAGGCGACGGATACCCTATTACGGCGTTCAACGTTGTTCGTAAAGCTCACCCAGTGGGACGCGCAATGAGATTACGTGTTCTCGCCTTAAGAATCCAAATACCTTCATCCATATGCGTTCACGGATGTTTTCTCCCCAAACTCGCTCCTGTCTATTACAAGGACAACGATAGGCTCTTCGTTTCCGTCCCATACCGCTACGGGTGCCGCAACGAATTAGAATCACGACAAAAGAGCGCAGGTAAATGATGTTCTACCTGCTTTCAATCACGAAACGGAAACCCTTTATAATTTCTGCGATAGTGCTTCGATGCCCTATGCGTCAGTCTTTCAAAGGCGTCAATCTTGTACCCTGTTAAGCGGTACCAAAGGACTCGGAAGATCTTTACTCGCCGCTCTCAAAGTAGTCTGTTTTGGTGCGGCCATACGGTCGAATTCGGCCAGGAAGACGTATACGAGACGCGGGCATACACTGGCACATTAGGTCGTCATCCTTAATGAATCGGTGTCAGGACAGAACAAACTTAGCAAATTACGCGTATGCTTTGATGCTGGGAAATGAGTTCCTTGTCATCTAACGATTTCCAAAGAGAAGGACGTAGTCGCTGGATAGTCCCCAAAGACATACTGCAGAAGAGGTATCCGCAATTAGCGATGTCAATTGTAGTCGCCGGTAACCACAAAGCCTACTACCGAGGAGTCCGATGCCACCAGTTCAGACAGTAAATCGACAACAGCTAATGAATGTCAGTGTCTCAGTATATTGAAGATATTCCATTATCCGACATGCTACGTCCACCACCATCGTGGACACAGTGAAAGACGGTTTGCTACCTCCGGAATGTCGGGAATGCCATGGTGCCTGTCTTAGGCAGGTACACATCTTCCAGAACGTGAAGCTCAGTGGGAAAAGCGCATATCTGCCTAGTTCGAGGCATACTGCTCTTCCACCAGAAGAAGACGCCTTGTCTATCGACGGAGACTTTCGCACGCGAACTCGTGGCGTTGACGAAGGTCTTGTTATACCGAAGAAAAAGCAAGAGAGACTAGTTATACGCGAAGCATTCATGGATCCAATTTCGAACAGCTTGGTTTCTTCAACAATTGGGTTTATCAGCCTCGTGAAAAGACGATAGGAAACTCGAAAAATATCTGTCGCGCGAGGATGTTCAGATTCAACTGTTCCAATTGATAAAGGCGTTGGATCACAACAACGCATGCGCCACACAAGAGGCATCGTAAGCGCGTAGGTAACAACATCCTTCTTTTTGGTATTTGCATGATTTGACCCGTTTTATACAAGGCTGCCAAGGTAGTTGTATGCATATCAAAGAGCTACGGAACGCTTATTTTGATCCCTTGCCACAAACCTGATTGCTGTCAGGACCACGAAATCAGACGCGCAGTTGCAAAAGTTTGTCGATCACGCTTTCCTGCCTGATGATTCCAACAATGAGACTGTGCTCCTGACACAACCTTGTCAGAGCGCGAATGGAATTATTTGCGAAGCTTTGGTTATGGATAAAGTGGCCAAGGCAACTTGCAACAAGGACGCAGTCTGCCGCGATTTCCTCGGTTTGTCCATGGTTAGCAAAGAAGTACACATCTGTCTCTCTGCCTTTTCTCATGTGTCTGTCGCTGCTGCTTCTTTTTCCGCTTCTTCATCTTCGGGCTGATCTTGCTTCCCTCGTTCGTCAGGAATCTCTAGAAGATCCGCGTCGTTTTCGCACGTTCTCTGACATGCCTCTGCTGCAGGTGTCAAGCGCAGATGGCCTTTCGACGATCATGACGTCGCACTTATCAAGTGTCAGAGACGGCAGGTTCAGGGTGGTTCTCTCGGTCGCGTGCCCTCTCCGTGGAAAGGGCCTTCTAGCATGTGGCTGCGCAAGCGGGCGCAAGAGTTGAAAGTGACGGCCGAGTAGCCTTTGTTTCTGGTGAAAAGAGGTGTCGAGTTTTAAACCCGGATGAAACCGGGGTCACGTCTGCTGTGAAACGCACCGCCCCGGCAGAGTGGCTCCAACCACGCAGCAATCCAACAAGGTCTTTCTGTCGGCTTGTTTTGCGTCGGTGCCTCGCCCCGTGAAGTTGGCTCGTCTTCCGCAGTCGCAGGTCAGTCTACTGCCGGTTCTTCGTCTCGTGCTGGTGCTCCACTGGCGCTTGGTGCTTCGCCGTCTGCTGTATCCGGCGTGCCGGCTGTCCCCACCCCCGCGCCGGAGTGCGCGCTTGGCTGCTCGTCTTTCTTCCTCTGTGGGGGGAGCTGCATCTGTTTCGGTCCGTCGTCGTGTCGTGTCTGTCTGCAGTGGCGTGTCTTTTGGTTCTGGTGCTCGTCATGGTGGTGCGGTTGCCGGTTGTGTCGCCGTGAAGGATGCGTCCAGTCCTGGTGCGTCCAGTGGTGTGGTTGCTGGTGCCGCGACTGACTCCGCTTCTTCTGTTTCGCCTGGCGCCTCTTCTCCTTCGGCCGGTTCCGTATCCTCCTCTTCTCGTGCGGCTGGTCGGTCTGCCTCTGTTTCTCGCCCGGCCGGCGATGCCGCCGAAGTTCTCGGCTCTGTCGACCTGTAAAGATAAAATCATTTCTTGCAAAATTAGATTCAGATAATAAAACTATTTCATTGTTCATACAATAAAGAACAGATATCTTTCTGTTACGTAGTATGCATTTCCCAGAATTTAAAGCTTTGCCACGTAAGCGTCCGTTATTGTTCAGTAATAAGAAGGACATAATCTAATTCGTCAGGTATTAAAGTGGGATTACAGTTAGTTAGTTTTATCGTGGGCTGATCCCACGCACATTTCAGTCCCTGTATCCGACTCCAGATCTTCGAAAGCAGGTATGGCAACGATCAACTGTTCATATTTCGGATAAAAGACTGACTAGCATTACGTTCTTCAAATATCCCCAATGAAAGGCGTCTATATTTAGGTCTTTCATTGCGATGCCTCTTGCTTTATCCACGGAGTGGCAAAGGATAATCCACAAATAAAATAAAGAAACGAAACATACAAGTTCGATGGCTTCAAACATTCATTATTAATGTTACCATTCTATATACCAGTTGCTTTTGCAAAGACATGTTTAATTTCAACTCGATTATGCTTTTTCACTGGTTTATGTCCGTTTTTTCCCTGGCAATACCGTTACTGGTCTTGATTCATTATGGAAAGGACAGTGAAGTTCTTGAATCTTCGTAATTATGCAGTGCAAGGAGATATACACGATCAAGAGTGGTTGGCTTGCGCTTTTGATTATCCGTCGCTCAACCGCACTGGAGCCACATTATGGCAAGTTCGGGGTGTTTATCATTTTTTTGCTTTGTTACATGGCTATGCAGGTAGCGTACTAAAACCACAAAGCGAAAATGCGATTGAATAAAAATGTACTTCAAAACCTCCATTACTTGTTCACTGGCGAAAAATGAAAATGCACTTTTATAGTTGATACGCCTGAATGTAGGCTCCGACAGGGGAAGCATTTTTTCTCATTTCCTGACTGATTTGGTATCACGAACCAATCAAATGCTAGGACAAGCAATGAAAATGAATACCCCTAATGTTAGCAGCAGTCACGGATAGCGAATATTGCTTAACTTTTTTAAACAAGCCAGGCGCAGACCTTGTTGTTTTCTATATAATCTATATTAGTATACGATGTATTTTCTATTTTCTGAATGTAAAAGGGAGGAAAGGATGTAGAAAAAAATTTCAAAGGTACCCGAAATGGGACACCTAGCGCCCTGAAATCGCGGACAGCATAGAAGGGTGGTTGCAATTAGTAACCGACTTAATCACGGATATCCAAAGTAACTCGTGGAACTTGATCCCAAGATTACGATTGTCCCTTTGGCTGCACCAGTATCTATCGAGCTAAAGCTATGCAAATGATTTTGCGAAGGGGAAACATATCCTATATCTTATGGAAACAGATTGTAAGATAACTGCTACAGGAAACTCGAAACAACATAGTTCAATTGCTGATAAAACGTTATAAACATGCAAAGAAAGTATATTAAAAAAGAAAGGGATGATTTGAACTACTTTTGTTGTTTTTACATCTTGACAAATGCAGGCTGTTGGGTAGCAGGTTGTTGGCCTTCTATCCAGAGCTGAGTATTCCATTTAGGATATACGCGTTTATATAAATTCATGAGTACTGTGTCTTGCTGTGTTATCGGCTTGTCGAAAACACATTTCATGTAGCCGTGGGTACCCAGCGACTCCTTAATATGGCCAACTCGACCATATTTGGTCGTCAACTGAACTGGTTTGAAGTATGCGACATCCTCTGTATAAAACCATTAGCTACCGTCTAAATTTCATAGTGCATCTTCCCTTTCAACGATATACCTGGATTGAAGAACATGTATCTTATAACAGCTGACCGCTTGTGTATCTTGTATGGATGACCACTGAGGATGATTCTCTTGGCAATTATCCGTTTTACGTCAGTATCCATAAATACACCAGTTGATACCAAGATGGGTTCTATAATTGCTCGTTATTGCTCATGACACGTCATAAACTCTCCCCAGAACGCTTACCATTTGGGTTTTCGGTTTCTTTGTAAAACATACACGGTACTTTGCCAAATGTTACAGGTCCATAAACGGTCGCAACCGAGGATTTACCCATTTGCAAAAATCTTTCGAATTTGTGAACGTTATTCGTTCCCTTGTTTGAGTTTTGGGAATATATCGGTCGCACTGAATATCGTCGGAAGCCAAAGTGAAGCACCATTGGATCCTGCAGAATAGTGTCAGTAAGTCACGGCAGCCCGTAATTATTTCTAAAAGACCATTCTCACCTTTGACCGTACTGGCTCTTCGTAAGCATTATCGCGCTGAATTTGGAAGTTCAAGAGAGTCATTTTATGTTCGTACTGTAGTAAGCCAAACACAATATACGGTCTGTCCTTCTGGAATGCGGCTGTTGCGATATGAGAGTTATACAACTGTATATCGCCTAAATGCTATGCTTCCGGTAGCTACTCACCAGCTGCGGCCTTTGGTACATCCTTGATCCAAAGCGTTATCCGGCTACCAGGTTTTACAAATCCAGCAATGGCTTGAGACACCACACGAGATTTGGTACGCTTAAAGTTCTCGAATTGGAAAATGCGCGCATAGTCCGTGGGGAGATTCTCGTAAGGATCCCAAAAGGATGTACGGAACGATTGCAAGCCACGATATCTGGCAAACCGTACTCGTGCTGGCTGGTCAATCGGTGTCTCGATCTCATCTGGAAATTCTGTGTGTTCTTGGAATTCTTTTTGTCGAGATTTCTGATACTCTTCATACCTGGTATCTAATCAGTGACCTGTTCAGGACAAGAAGTTTATAACCAACTTACTGTCGCTGTTCTTCTTCAGGGTCAAGCTCGTCTTTGTATTCGTCCTTCCCGTTTTCCAACTCGATCTCCTCATATTGCTCGTCATCATCTTCAGGAGGATAACTATTTTCCGCAGGCTCGACAACTTCATCGTCGTCCATCTCCATTCTCATATCTCCATCATCGTCTTCTTCTTCGCTATATTCCTCGTCCTCGGAATCAACGATCCAAGCAGCTTGATACGCAGAAGTTCCTTTTGGAACACGCTTCTTCACTTTTCCGCTACTACGTTCCTCGTCCTCGTCCATTCGGCGCATACGTTCTACACCATAATTAGCAAATTTGCTACTGCCTCCACTCGTTGGTCGTACCTTCTGCTTCAGCTAGCTCCTCCTCAGTCGGCCAAGTTTGTTCGTTGTTCATAAAGTCTGGTTCATTTTCCGCGACTAAATCGTCCTGCTCTTCGGGATTGGGGGTATCCAACACCTTTTCATCTTCTGCCATATCGTTGTTATTGCTTGCCAGTGGCGCGGACGTAATCTAACGATCAGCAGATACATTTAGAATCGCGTCGGAACTTGTCACCATCCAAGCTGTTTACCTGCTCCAACTGGAAGTCGCCAAAATTCTGTAAATGGACCAGCCGATTCGCATTAAAAGGGTTGCCTCGAGCGTACCCAATAACTTTCAGTGTACCCGTTTCCTGCCATTGATACGTTTAATACGACACGAGAAGGCCAACTTCAATCCAAGGGACATTGCATACCTCAGACTTGGGAACGTATTGGACATCATCTGCAAGCATATACGGATGGCTGTCACGCCAAGCCAACGGCTTAGGTCGCTGGGCGGTAATGAATCGAAGCGTGTTCAGAGCATCCGTTTCGGTGTCCAAATTGAAAAGGTGCTCTTCTTCGGGGAAGAATTGCTGCATGAACGCAATCAAAGATTTCTTCACGCCAGATTGTAACTTCGGCGCCACGTTGCCAATGTTCTAATGCAGTTCTCTTTAAATTCAGCATACTCAAAGAACGTCGCTGATATAGAGCCAGTCAAGTCAAAATGTACCTGAACAACAGGAGCAATTGTCACGATACCCTGATTAAGAATGCCCAAAAGACAGTTGATACCAAATTGGTCGACTTCAACTTCTGCAGACATTAACAGGATGGCCACGTCAGCCACCTTGAAGGCGTCCAGCACATCGATAAAGTTTCGGCGTAGAGGAATCAGCTGTAGTTTCTGCTTGAAACGTTCAACATGTAAAATGGAGGGTTCGCAAGGGTTGACTGGCGGTTCCTGGCCAAGCGATCGGTAAAGTGCGGCAATTGCGACGTGAGCGTCTGTGTCGGGACAGAGCGACAAGACAGGTACGATCTTGGGCGCACCATGACGTCCTTCGAAAATACGGTTGATTCGAGTGATTTCCTCTCGTTTCTTTTGCTGCTCCATTTTCGCTGCGTGCCGACGATCGACTTTGCTGAGGACTTTGGAACCTGCTTGCTTGACAGCAGTTCTGTTGACCTTTCCTTTCGATTTCGCTTTTAATTCACCCTTGGTAGCATGGCGTGATTTGAACGGTTTGTTCGACTGGCTTAAACGGCCGGGCCTGTGTCTGTGCGGCTGTGGTCCCATGGTTGAACAATAGCACAGTCGAACACGGCTTTTTTGCAGAAAAAAAATTGTTCCCAGGTGTGCAGTCTCAGCGGGCCCTGAATCCGTCACATACAGGTTGATGCATGGTGCTTGGGGCGAGGATCGTCAAGACAACGTCTGCCATTAATTGAACTATTTTCATGTGTAAAGTCCGTAGCACCTGATATCACAGCTGACAATCCAATTGCGATAGATGTAGGCGAGGACAGTGGAAGCATAAGGTTAAAGACAATGAACGCCCTTAATATTTTCCATTTTTCGCAAGCAAAACAGACTCGCTATCACGATTAACTAGATATGGCACACAACAGATGTCATAACAATATTTGGTGGTATGCACAATATATTGAAGCAAAAGCATTCATATAAAGAAAGACTTAAGGATCACCCGTTTGCCTCGACAATGAGTCAAAGTATGCATATCCACGGTGAACGGTATCACCTTTCACCCTGGTCCAGGAGCTGTTGTATGATTGGCAGGCTTGCTATTTGCTGTCTCAAAGCTGAGCTTCTCCTTTATATTGCAAAGAGCAAGCCTTAAAAGACAAGATGATGTCTCCCTTTATTACTTTACGTCTTTTGATATAGGAGTTGATTAGGAGCGGATAACAGACAACCGTGTCAAAAGAAAAATGAATTGAGCGTTTCCTTTTCGTTACAGCGTTTCGTTTGACTGGGGTGTAAGGCTCTGTGGAAAGGGAGAAGCACTACCCCATGTAAGAATTCTCCAATGAACAAGCTCGAAAGTCCGTTTCAGTCTAATGCCCAGTTAACGCTTCCTGGTTCAGGAGAGCTTTGGATGTAAAGAACACTATACTTGAAAACTAGGAGAAGCAAAGGATGCGGCCAGTTGAGGAAAACAGTCCGTAGGGAGGTCATTCTCTTTCTTCTGAAGACCGACAAAGACACACACTCTAGTGTCCAAGCATGACTTAACAAAGAGGAGCCCTAAACATGCATAAAAGTGCAATATTTATCTTGGAAACGCATAAATAAACGTATGCTCCCTGTTCAATCGTAAACCCGTTTTTTCTTTCCCATAATATCCAGTTCTCTCTTGTGTGTGCGTGTCGTAACTCGAAATGGCTATCTTTGAGAAGCAATATTTGTACAAAAAGATACGCCAAAGACATGTAAGATTACTGTTCATAGTACTTTTGACTAGCGGTGGTCCCTTTTTACTGAATACACGTTTATTGCAGCCATTGAGCGCGCAACAGTACAGCAGCAATACGGAGCTGCTTTTGCCATGCGATCATCGCCGCAGTTTACGCGAGCCATCTCATCACGGCGCACCATCGTCCCGGATCAAGCAGTCGACAGCTTATGACGACGCTGTGCAAGGTGCAACGCTACGAGTAAGTTCAAACTTCATGACGCCTGCACAGCATGCCTTACGATGATAATTGGTAGGCATTCCAGTCCTTGAAATATAATTGTTTACTTGCATTGGATTCTATCCGCAAGCATATGACGGTGCGACAGCCAGCAGAACCTTCTGTCCGGGAAATGCGCCGATTCTCCGAACCCTCCACCATCCAGCTTCCGGGTGAGAGACTGCATCCAAGTGGGCCGCTAGACCTCGTCGCTCAAGAAACCGAGCCTACTGCAGCCGGCCTGCCATGTCTCAAGCATAGTGATACTGCACCCAACTCTGCCGACGTACCCAAAACGGGGCCTTCTCTCCATTCGAAACAGTTGCGCTGTCGGTCACTTGATGACGAACAGGATCATGATCTATGCCGTGCGCTCACTAGCCTTTTGAACAAACTCGACGATATAACTGGATCTGCGACCGCTGCGGAAGCTGGCATTCCGAATGACCAGGGCTTGTGCTTCGAGGCAGAGACTGACCAAGATATAAGGGATGTCTACAGACGAAATCGAGATAGAGGGAGCACGTTCAAACGCGAGCATAGTTTAGCGACCATGTCTCTTCGATCTACTCCTCAAATCTTCCAAAACAGACGCTCAAATCGTCGGGACGTGATTGGCCGCCTGTTGGAAGCTGTATTCCGCCTGGATGATGAACGATTGAAACATATGACGCCCTTGGATATTCCACCACCCGCTTACAGCGAATTACAGGATGGTCAAGCACCTCCACCTAATTACGAGGTAGCTGTATCCTCTTGGCGACCACATTGCGACCTAGACGAGTTGCTGGTGGCTATGGATCGGTTAGGCGACGCCATCCCTCGGCTTGATAATCAACGAGTGGATATCACCGCAAAGAGGATTGATGAATTAATAGAAGTAGCTACAGTCGAAAGAGCGGTAGAAAGACTCTCACGGGGACGTATGGAAGATCAGCGGGCGTCACTTCCGCCTCCGAGACAGAAAGACAACGCATTCCGTGGCATGACAGATAACAAATATCAACGAGCTTCGCGCACGCCTCACGATCAGCGAACTTTAGTCAGTCCAAAGCTCCAGCGTAAAATGGACGCAGATGCTCTTTCGGGGCTTATGGATCGATTCCGCCGCGGACGTTTAGTCAATCAGGTAAGAAACCATCTGATGCGCTCTCGTTCTGTTCTATTTGAAAGCTGATTATCATGGGCTATGCATCCAGGATTGGGAGCCTCCCACTAACCGACCCGTGGAAAAGACAGAACCAATTCAACTTATTTAGTGCAGCCGATAAGCATTCCCGTACACTGGTCACAGAAGGACACCCTCCACCAGGCCTTTTTGAACCCGACCTTCATTTCCCCTTTCATATGCTGTTCATTCAAAAATTTATGCTTCTCTATTGGCCCCATGTATCGTTCTTGTTCTGTTTCCAAATAACAATGACCGGGAATAAGGCATACTTTCGGGAATGTTATGGAACCAGATAATGCTGTTGGCTGGCGCACAAAGTATATTGAAAGGAGTATATGATACTAGCGTTTTTCCGCAAAAATGGCTGATAGCCAAACAATTTTACTCTTCCTCTGCTTCTTCATTGCGAGAGCCAGAGCGCTGCAATACTTTGAATTGTTCTATAACATGATCACAGACTGTATTTAATGTTTTTGATCAAAAAATCATTGGCTTTCAATGTATCCCACTTACCCTGATTGATTTCTGCTCTCGTCCGCATGACGCCCTCACGATCTGTATAATCGCTGTAGCGTAAAGCTCCTTCAACATAGACCAAATCACTGATTTCATTTTAATGTTTCTTTAGTTTGGCCATTCTATATTGTGTCCAAAACGATAGCCTTTACCCTTTCTTTACTTTGGACAGGAACCACTCAGGGGGGTTCCAACTTGAAATACGGTGCCACTGCGTGCGTTTAATCAGGTTACCTGCCATATCATTATAGATAAGAACAAAGAGTACAGATAATGAAAAGCTTGACTGAACGTTACCTTCTTTGTCGGTCCGAAAATCTGACGTCGCTAAGGTATAGTTGGCGACACGACGATTTTCAGCGACTTCGGTCACGATCGGATTGGCGCCGACACGCCCAACAAGAATAACCTTGTTCACTGTAATCCATCAACAAAAAGGAAATGTGTCAAACAAACAAATGTTATCGACTTTGTGGTGCCAAGCATACCATCAGAACGCGCTGCCGTAGAAGAGAATGCCTAATAACAAAGATCAAAGACGTCAAAATCCGCGTAATTGCGCTACAGACAAGACCCCTTTCAAAAAGCCGCGATTCCTCTCAACTGTTCCCTCTAATAAGATGCGCTGTCGAATGTATACTTACTCTAGCAAATCGGGCTGAGGCAGCAACAGTACGGAAAATGGTAGAAGACATGAGGACAGACAAAAAGAGTGTACAAAAAAGGTTTTTGAGGGGCCTGGTGTCCTGTCTCCGACCCTGCAAAGGGAGAAATCGCAGCCACGCGCCGCGGGTGATTCATTCATTCTTTATGCCTATCGTTTAGCTCGTAAAAGGATGACATCTCGCATATCACTAATGATAGGCTATAGCCATAGCCTGTGAATCCAGCAGAGCATAAAAAAACAAGAACCGTACCTGGCGAACTATCCAGTGACTAAAACGGACATTTAGTTTCTCAAATGACAGAGGACACGCGCTGCTAGACGCAGCTTATAGCATCATGATTAATCAATGCTGATTACGCTTTTGTTTGAAGACGCAATTGTATTCAATCCACTCTCAGGTCTTTTACTCTCATTGAATTTTAGGCCAGGTTTGTTTGAACTTGGATGAATCAACTCTCTGTAGAGGCCTACGCTGTCCTCGCTTGTAATTAAATTACTGGAGTGCTTTGTAACCGCCTCGCCACCTCGATCGGTTCGAATATTTAAATGAAACGCGTACTCGAGGGGATGAAAGCCCTTTACTATTTTTTAAGATGACGTT
>JSYX01000417.1:0-30539 GCA_000787465.1 Thermomucor indicae-seudaticae
TTTTTAATTTTCTTCACTGCAAATTATTTTTGCAGTTGGCGCAAACGACTTTGCGAACAGTGCCAACGTCATCTTAAAAAATAATAGTTAAACGAAAGACTACAGTATTACTATTATGGGCTAGAATTACTAGTCATAGTTCGCATGGACGCATCCTGCAGCATAAAGCTTGCTTCCGGCTGCGTCATGCGTATTCGTAAGATCGCAAAATAAACGGTAACAAAAAAACGTGTCAAGCCATGTCCAGTAGTCGTTGAATATTTGCGTTTCACAGGACTTGTGAAGGGGAAGCCATCCTTGCCTGTTAAAAATTTTTTGCCCCTTTTGATCCAATGTCAAATTGTTCAATAAAGCTTTGCCTCACGTACCCTTAGGATGTAATCAGAGCATGAATGTGAACCGCATAAACTGAAATGATAAATCGCTCTCTCTGTCGATGAGTCCCGTTGTAACATATAGTTTACATATTAATAACGGCTCGACACGGGCAGAAACTTACGTGCAAGCGATGGAAATCTTGTTTTTTTTCCTGTCATTGATTATTTGCGCCAACAGCTCCTAGCAACCCGGCTTTAGTGAGCCTCACGCTTCTCACCACTTTTTAACTTGGTCAAAAGACATACAGTGCCCGCGCGATATAGGGATAACGTTTTATGGGAAAAATGACGCGATATCCTCGATACAGCGATGGATCGCCTTAATTTGTTACCAAGGTGATCATTATATAGCGTGAACATTGCAAATCCACGCATCGCATGCCAGCTCTCTTGTTGAATACATAAACACAGAAGCGTCAGGAAGTGTTATTCGTTGGTCAAGATTAGCAGTGGAGGTTATGTTGCCTCAGCAGATAGCATGAGGTTAAGGTTCCTGTCTATGGCAACAAAAATTCGTTGCTTGTGAAGCCAGATTTTCTTACTCAGTGGTGTACCTGACCCGATGACAGATCGACAACAACTTGCACTCTGCCTGGATCGACTGCATTTGGCCGACGATACCGAGCTGCTAGACAAGGCAAGGCACTTTCTGGCTCGATGCACAAGCAAGATTGATCGCAAAATTTTCAAGGCGGGACCCAACTGTCGGCATGTTGTCTGCATTCAACTGGCATTCGAAAGGTGAAATACTGGTCTACTCTCCCAGTTACATTACGCAAAATAATAACAGCTCGATGGCACAAAAGTCTCGGTAGAACGGGTTGGGACACGGCTATGGCAGCGAAATTAGCGACTTGCACGAAACGAGCTTACGAAAACACCGTGAGCCTTGTACGGACACAGCTGGGAGTACAACAAGACGTGACATTTGAGTCCATGGCTGTCACTTTTGGTTGCACTACCATGGTGAACAAGTTGGAGGACCTGTGGCAAACATTCTGTGAAAAGTATGTCACACAACTGGGTAGTTACAAGCGGTCTCAGACAATGCGAGAAGAGTTGGATCAGCCTGCAGTGAAGGCTGCTGTATTTTTAACATGTGCCAGAAGTCTTGGAGTAAGTTTCTGCTTTTGAAACAATGGCCGAACGCACACAAATCTGATGACGCTTTCTGCAAGTAGCATCGGATTGATAAAGCAAAGTTACTGCGGATATGCTTCTGTAACTCTCGCCAGTTAACAACGTGGACAGACGCGATAGAAGAAGTCTGCAGTGACGAGTTGAAAGAGTTAGAAAGGGAAGTGGCCTCACCTTCTCCATTGAAGAGGTCTTGGAGGAGAACTGGCCAGCAAGATGAAACGAAGGCAGACGAAGAAGAGCAACGAGTTCGTACAAAGAAACCAAAAGCTGGTGAGCGGAAAGCAGCACCAGCGCCAGCAAACAAAAAGGCGGTTCCGGTATCAGGGATTGTTTCTATGATCGGTCAGCAAAACTACAAAGAGACTAGACGGTACAAGGATTACATACAGTGGCGCCGTCAAATGCTCCAAAAACTGTCAGCATGAGCGTAACTTATCCGAAATGTACATATAATACTGGAATTTGGAAGTTGATTTGTGTTGCTCGAAGAGTTTTTGCGTCAACTGGTAGCCAAATATGCATTATTCCCGTCTTCGATTTGCAATATTCATCAAACCAAAGCGGTTATCAGTTGGCGTGAAACCACTTCGAGCATGTAAAACGTGAAGCTTTTGCTAAGCCTGTAATTGCACTTGTATCAATCATTTAGCTGTATGTTATATAAATTCAGTAGAGCGCAAGCCCGTGTTCATGTATCGAGAGAAGCGCAGATCTTTGAGACGTTTAAAGGAACTCAATGGAGCAGTTTGGTCGCTGTTGGTTGTGCCATATCCTCGACGCTGTCGAGGCGCAAAAGAAATTTTTTTCTTAAGTCCACCCATATCCTTCTTTCTCAGTGAAAGGAATGTTATGAAGTTTCAAAACGCGGAACGCCGTGGTCAGAAGCGTCAGCGCGACTCATCACAACAAAATGACAGCGGTGGCAAAAGACACACATCGCTGACGCTGCGACATTACTTCAAAAGGGATGAGAAAGCTGCAGCAGACAGCAATGACGCTAGTCCATGCGTTAGCTCATATGAAGCTGACATGACAAGAGCAATCAGTTTAACCCTTGAATCACAGCATCGTACCGAAACTGGATCTTCGAGTACACTTGCAGCACAAGAAGCTGTTCACGTAGCACAAGAGTCGACGGGCAAAGGAGACAGTGATCAAGAGTGTCCGATCTGTGGATCTCTGTTCAAGATCACGATCGATGAGCTCCAGGCACACGTCAACGAATGCCTGGACAAATATCAGTTAAAGACACAGCAACAACAGGATAATACAGCTCCCAATGATGATATAGCAGATCAAAAGCGGAAACAGTCTTCGAGTTGGACGAGTTTATTTCGAAAGGCACAGTGGAAAATCAGTGGCATTTGGCACTCTAAAAGCGTTGAAATACCTGGGATGTCAGAGATTGGCTCGACGACGGCTTGGTTTGGCGATGAGACCTGGGAAAAGCCTGGCGTTCCGGTGAAGAGGACATGTCCGTTATATAAAAAGTTGCCAGGTTAGGAAAGGATTTTTGGCTTCGTAAGGTCAACGTCGTGGCTCAAAGTTCTCGCGTGCAGGCACGCGTTTCACGGTGGATGCGTTTTGCTATGGCAACATTCCTGGGTGTCAAGGATACTTCTTGTCCCATTATCATAGCGACCATTATCGCGGGTTGACAAAAAACTGGACCCATGGTCCGATATACTGTTCAGAGATAACTGCAAATTGTATCCGAGAGTGTCTCGAAGTGAACACCAATTACGTAAAGCCTCTTCCTATGGACAAGGAATGCAAAATCCCGGGTTCCAACGTTATTGTGTGTTTAATTGACGCTAATCACTGCCCAGGCGCGGTTATCTTCCTGTTTAAAGTACCAATGGAAAATGGAGAGGTTAAAAGATATTTGCATACTGGCGATTTCCGGGCCAATCCGCGCATGTGTATTCACCCTGCGCTCAGGCAACCAGAGAACCCGCCAATCGATATCTTGTACCTGGATACTACATACTTGGATCCGAAATGGGCGTTTCCTTCGCAAGAGCAGACGATCAAGACGGCTTGCAAAATTGCATTACAGCATGCCGCTGAAGAGGGCAATGAGAAGATAAATGGTCTTGAACGATGGTTCGGCAAGATGAGCGACAAACTAGTCCAACAAATAAGCAAGGAAAATACATCGCTGGAAGAAATGGACGAGGTGGAGTTTAACGATGATGTCGAATCTGAAGGAGTTTTCGAGGAGAAGGATATCGATATAGAAGCACTTGTGGATCGCCCGGAGACCGATCAGGACACGAAGTTTTGTGTTGATAAACCAAATATTTACAAGCGAGTTGCGGTGGTCGTTGGCTCCTACGCACTTGGCAAGGAGAAGATATTTATTTGTAAGTAGTAGCAAGGCTTATAACCTGTTTGTTTCCTTTCAAAGCGCTGACAAACCACTGTAAGCGCTTGCCAAGTCCCTAAAATCCAAGATATTTGTCACCGAGAACAAGCGAAAACTGTTAGCTTGCATTGGCGACTCGGAGCTTGAAGTTATGCTGACAGATGATCCACGGGTAGCCCAAGTTCATGTCCTTCCGATAGCCCACCTGCAACCGGAGGCAAGTATATGGTGCAGCGAAAGAAAGAATTCTTTGATCAATACTGACTCGAGCATATAGTACTTGGTTCCCTATTTTAATAGCATTGCATCACATTTCCAGTCATTAATTGCTTTCCGGCCAACTGGATGGACGTTCAAATCGCGAAGTGCGCAAGCAAGCAGCATGGTGTCTTCTTCGTTAGCTCGGATAACAGCTCAGGTCGCCGAGGATCCGCCTTTGGAGCTACCAGTGCTGCTTTCCTTACCAAAGATCAAAATATACGGCGTTCCTTACTCGGAGCATTCCAGTTTTCGCGAACTGGCTTCATTTATCGCAAGTCTTGATATTCGCTGCATTATACCGACGGTCAATGTAGGAAGTGAAAAAAGCCGGACAAAGATGGCCAGTTTCTTTTCAAAGTGGCAGGAAGAGAAGCGCAAAAACGGTAAAATTCAAGTAGTTCCGTATCGTACATTAGATCATTGGTAGATATGCATCTATATACCACGACCCTAGTTTCAGTTGCTGTACACTCTATCTATCATTATTATTATTCAAACTTTGATGCATATATTCATTCTGTGATTTTGTTGCTGATGTCCGGAATCGTTATCCTCACGTCTTCCTTCAAAGTCGCTGCAACGATAGGAAGAATCGTGATGCTGAATGAGAGGGGACCAAGTTCTTTTTGACGAAGCATCCTCCGTGCTCGTCTGCGATAACTCCTTGAAGGCATCAGATGCGACGAAACAATAGTTCTTGTCCTTGTCCTCGCCCTCCCCACTTGTTCTTCTTCTTGGCTAGTTGGAGTAACAGCTGGCTATAACGATCCACCAGATCAATCTGTGCCCATAACGCGTATATCTTTGACGTGGCCACTTGTTCTTGCTCTGGTGAAAAGATGGGAAACGGTCTTGACGTTGAGTGTCCTCAGATATGCTATTTGTAATATTTCTTGTGCTAATACCCTTATAAAATCGTGAGACGCGCTCCAACTCTTCGTCAAGGACATGAAAAAAGGCTCGTAAGCTTCGTCCGCATGCAAAACATGGCCCACTGGAACTCTTTGATCACTACCGCCTTCTGCTTCTTTGAAAGCTGCACTATTTCCTATTCCTTTGGTTTCTCTCGAACAGTCCCGCATCTCGCCTTCAACAACACTCTGCCGAGGACTATCCCACGATGATAGGCTACTGCCACTGTCGTTCTCATGCTGATATATTGGATCATACAGACGCAGGTCTTTCATCAAATCGTCCAAAGCCTTTTTCAATCGTTTATAGTCAACGTAGGCTTTCCGCCATTCCGGTACGCTTTCTGTTTCTAGGTATGTTTCAGACTTCATCCCACGGGAATAAAAGAACAACCGGGGATGCCTCCGGGACCGATAACACCCTGAGAAAATAATCGGACTTCGGGTTTCCTCCCTGGGCTTGCTATAGAGCCCTTTTGAGAGGGGGCATTGAAGCATTGTTTACAACGACACAGAGTGTCAATAAAATATATAACATTTACAATAAAAGAAGAATGTGGGAAACACGGTATTAGCTACAGAAAGGAACTAAAGGAAACAGGGACGAGGGAACGAGCGCGGGTCTCAGGGCTGAGATGGAAAGATGAGGTCGCTTTCGAAGTTAAGATTTCGAAGAAATGCTACCATTTCTTCGACATCAATGTGAAGATTCCATTGCAGGAAACGCAGAAATGCGAGTTCCATACGGGTCATTTCCTTGATAGACCACACGTCACCCGTAGCACGCACCAATTGCTTGGTAGACAGGTAATGGTCTTCACTGTACTTGCTAGCTACTAATAAACTAGCAGCAAATATCCGATGGGCTGCTTCAGACTCGGCTTTGTAAGCTAAATGAAAATGTCTGTAAGCAATGGATAGGGCATACACCAAAGAATAGTATTTTAATGAACTTACTCGGAGGTAAGGATGAACGGAAGCGTTGGACGTAGATAAGGGCCATGACGAGTTGAACCGGTTGAACATCACATTTCTCTGTGACGAGTTGGATAAAGGGAAGCAAGTCGGGTAAATGAGAAGGTCGTCGCCGTATCATGGAAGGGTCTTTCTCGGATAGGTCTTCTTGTACTGAAGAAGAGGAGGAGGGATGTTGATGAAGTATGGCATCAAAGGAAGAAGATGCAAAGTCTTCGAAGACCCTTCAATATCTCTCTCTGTGCTTATCTCTCTCTCTCTTTTATCTGCTTACCTATAAAGCCTGGAGGAATGGCTTTACGTGCCGCCGTAGGGGCGAGCAGCATGTTATCGTTTGTTGTCGTCTTGGTTAAGCAGATGGGGCCTGGCGCCCAGAGGGAAAGAGAAGAAAAAAAAAAAGAAAAAAAAAGAGAAACGACGGAAACTGTCGCTGCCATATTTATAGGCATGACTCAGCTTAGCGCATTTTTTCAACTTACGGTTTCAGATAAGCTTGTTATCTTATTTTTTCTTACTAAGACTCTTCCTATCAAAGCAACTACTTTTAAATAATCATTCGTCCTTATTAGAAACAAGAGATGAGTACAGCCTGTACTTTGTGGTCCAGCCAATCTTTTCTCTCGTCCACTTTCACTTCTCTCTTTTGTTTCCAAGCCGTAAGGCAAGCAAGCTCATTGGTGCTGAATTTTCTAGCACAGTTACCTTTTTCGGGCATTTTCCATATGACGTACGATGGAAAAGTTTGTCCGGTTACCCGGAACGAAGGCAGAAGCATGAAAATGGTTACCTGCCATAGACCTGTTTGTTTCGTTTCTTGGCAACATTGATGTGTGCAGAGATTCATTGACATGTTGTGATTATGGCATGCGTGCTCCCATAGACTAGCAATAATACAAAAGGGAACGGATGAGCTGAACGGAATGCCGATTTCGAGTCCACCGAGGGAAAAGGGGGGAAACCGAAGATCCATTACCCTTAAGCAGTTGTATATCGTACCACAGATACAGGGGCGCTTAGTGTCCTCTAAAGAATCGTGATACTCAGACGACGATACGACTGGCAACAATCGCGGCAGCCCAGATAACAAGCTTCCTACAAGGTTTTAAAGAGGTGACTATAGGCACCCAGAAGGAGCTTACCCGCTGCTCACAGCTATACGGAGAAAGAACGGAGCGGGGATGATTGGAACAGAAAGGAGAGGAGGGAGTTAGGCCATGCTGCTCTAAATAGCTGGTATATTGTAGGGATATGTTTGACCGGTGTCATAGAAACAGAACTCTGTCAAAAACTTTGTTAGTCTTTTTTGACAAGACTATTGCGTTTTTGTTGATGAGACGGTCGCGTTTATTTGCGTTGTCGTTAGGTGCGACGAAAAGCGCCGTAAGTTTATTGAAACAGAGGCTATTTCCCGGTTCAATGCAAAAAACCTGTTTCCGGTTGTCAGGTGCTTTTTCTCATTGGTTGAGTGTGGCTCAGATGGATACAAGGAAAAATTACATTACATGACGCATAGCTGTAAATAAAAGTCGGAACAGCTCGGGTGCTGTCAATCCCTGTATCGAATGACTTTCTTTGCATGAGTGAAAGACGTTGAACTTGTTGCATTACAAACATACAGACGTAGAATGGTACCCCACAAAGACACGGAGATTTCATTGACCAATGTTAACGTGAGCAGGCATCTCCAGAAACAGTAGCAACTTTGTCGGACAAACAAACAATCTGATTGGACGATAAGGAATTTGATGCTGATAAGGCCTCGGGAGATAAGGAATTAAATCAGGATTGGACAGATTTAAGCATTATCTCTCCTCGTCTGATCTTTCTTTTGTTCTTTTCTCTTTTGTCTTCTCCTTAACTTTTCCGTCATTTACAGAAAACATTTGAATGTACTCCAAAGTGACAGAATTCAATACTTGCTTACAATTCGTTCGTTCCGAAAGCTCAGAGACATCTTCGAAACATCACAGCAGCAGAAACCGCAGCACTGCCAATAATCACGGTCTACGTGTCAACACGGATCCACTTGGGATTACGTACGACACTGCAGACAACTATTACGACGGTATCTTTCGTTATAATGAGTGTCAAGATGAAACTGTCGAGTCCTCTTCTTATTCTCCGCCTGATCGTCGTCCTTCTCTCGTATCCTGTTCTTCGCCTACCCCTTCACCCTCATCATCCACTTCCTCTTCAAACGTCACATCTCCTATCGCAGCGTCTCCTCCAACAACCACTCGTTGTTTCAATGCCATTGGTATATCCCGTCGGGTACCGCGTAACAAATGCCAGCTTACCCGACGAGAGAGTCGAGCATTCAGCAACAGCGTTTCGTCACCGATCTCTGCCAAGTCATGGGATCACATCCAGTCGCCGGCTGCGTCGTTCTTGGCCAGTTTTGCGTCTCCTACTTTGTCCATGCCTCCTCAGGATGAAGAGGAAGGTGACGAAATTGACGATTACGTACTTGAGCAAGTTATTGGGTATGGAGGCTTTTCCACGGTCCGACGCGGCTATTGCATCTCGGATGGACACAGAGTAGCCATCAAAGTCATCAAGAAGTCGATGATGGCGCCTGATGAGGTGGCACGACTTGAACGTGAACTATCCATCTGGAAATCGCTCGACCACGCTCATATTGTGCGTGTGGAGAAGATTCTCGAGACAGACCATGCTATGTACATTGTCTGCACATACTGTGGTGGCGGATCCCTCTTGGAGTTTGCTCAGCGACGGGGTCCGAATGGATTACCGGAGTCGGAGGTGCGACGTATTGTGCTGCAGCTTGCCAAGGCACTCGCATATCTGCACGAAGATGCACGCGTGTGTCACAAAGATATCAAGCTCGACAATGTGCTCTTGACGGAACAAGAAGGTGGTCAGATTATGCTCTGTGATTTTGGTCTAGCGCTGTATGAAGCACCTCACACTTGCAAGCATGAGCCAGCAGGTGGATCCTTGGCTTATGCTGCACCTGAACAAGTCCTTTCACCCTTGGCTATACCGTCACCAGCGACTGACATGTGGTCTCTTGGCGTGGTTATTTACGCTCTAATCGCAGGACGCTTGCCCTTCCAAGACGAATACGATGCTCGTCTGCAGCAAAAGATCCTGGACGGTCAGTATGAACTACCCGAAGGAATCTCTCCTGAGCTCGAGCAACTGTTGAATCGATTGATGCACAAGGATCCCCAGGAAAGATACACGATTCGTCAAGTATTGGAGTCTCCTTGGTGCCAAGTACCTTAATTTCCTTTAGTATTCTTCTTTTCTTTGCTTTCTTTTTTGTACATAGCCTCTGTCCACACACATATGTATTTGCTTATATACCATGGATCCTCGGCCCTCATCATGTTACGTCAACCTTTTGTTTATAGCTAGATACATGTTATTTTATTTAAAAGGAAAATAAAAGCTTGCTTTGTACATTGCGTAAAAAAGTACTATTAGGACATTTAGTCATTGACCAAGCCGTCATAACCATCTACAAAGGAGAAGTGGTAATAAGTACAAAAGATCCAGAAAAAGGAGAATGGATCACCTTACATGCACAGATGCCTTCCATGTAGCATGCCAGAACAATTCCGGCGCCAACCTGGGAGACAGGATGGGAAAATCTTTTATAGATGATGAGTATAATATCTAACCAAGAGAGAATGACAAGATAGCCTTTACCTTGTGAAAAAGGCAAGCATGTAAAAGATCTGCCAATGATGCAAATGCAAACTCAATGTACGCTTGTATGGGCTATAAATCTGAGTTTCCGTCGAGGCCTTGTTATTATTATCCTCTCCCTCTTGTTGACCTTGTTCGGGATCCTGCTTCTTCTTGTCTGATCTGGTGCTCCACCAGACTCGAAGGCCATGTATCTTGGTGCGTGACCAGTTTTGGTTGTTCTCTTTGATCAGGAACAAGGCCACAGCGAATAAAAAGATAGGAATCAGGAGAGCGCAGACGTAGTAAATCACGAATGGGAGAGGCAACGTTGCGGCGAGGTAAATGTGAAACCCAGCAAATGCAAGGATGATCCTGTAAGATATGGTTAGCGACAAAATGCGTGTGTTACTTATCTTCATGCATAAGCGATACTTACGCCAAGGCAGTCAAAAAGACTGCCCACATGCCAAATGGCCAATTTTTAATATTGGGAAGGGACCTGGAAGAGATCATAAATCAGACTTTTCCTGGGTGATGAAACCCGCTTTAGTAGCCGGAACAGATACTTGCGTCTTTGTAAAGGGCAGCTCGGCAATCAAAGCATAACCAAACAAGGACGGATAGAAGGCAACCACGGTGATCCAACTAAAATGTCTCCTGAGTCCTCTTTATTCTCCTTTTCCTTTTCCACTGTCGCGAACTCACCTATACGCGTGAGTGTAATTGCCAAAGACAAAAAGAATAGTGCCATAGGAAAACCCAAGCATGGCATCACTCCAGTGTCTCGCCAGGCTCTTCTCGTTGGTTTCCCAGTTATAACGTTTAGCAACGATTTGATATATCGGGTACGGCACGATCAAGAAAGAAAGCATGAAGTAGAGCCAGACAAGAGGATTAAATGAGAACAGCGCGGTCTCCGGGACTTGTGCCGGATCGGAAAAAGCAAGCACTGGCTCATAAGCACCAGGAACAGCCATCCTTTCCCAGCTTCAGAACAAAGGATCAAAAGAAGAAGAAAAAGAGAAAAAAAGACAGACCGATCGATCTTTAACGATATGCAACCTGCAAAGCTTGTACTACTTGGCGGAGAACAAGCTAATTAGGTCGATGATCCATGACAGCAGTACTGCAGTATATTCTGCCAAAAGGAGCATAGGTTCATATAGAAAGAAATCCGTTCAACGTGGATTAAGAAGAAAAGAAAAGAAAACTCATGACAACATGGGATTACGATGATGATGATGATGATTGTGAAGCATGACTAACAAGTTGGCAGCATCCTCTTCTTCATCCGTAATAGTGCCACAGCTACCACCACCACCGGCGGCGGCGGGGAAGCTATCTTCGTCTTCTACCTGTGGCGATGTACTCCGCTTTGCCGATAGAGGAGTCCGTATGAAGATCCATGATGTTGCGCTGTTTGTTACTGTTCGCGTTATCATCTTTGGTTGTTGCTCTAACGTCGATGATGTGGTATAGTGAGGGTAATAACGACGATGATTCTTGGCGGTCGAAACAGGAGATGATGATTGGTTCTCTTTACGCTTCAAACGTCGACACCGCCGGTTTTCAATGAGATTCCATTCCAGAGTATGCAGATCGTATTTCTCGTATCCATATTGCCGTTTAAAGTTTGCTAGAGCAAGCCTTGTTTTAAGGCGATGGATCATCTAGTACCCAATGTAAGTGTGGGTCTGATTAAATATAACACGCCACAGAGACGCGTTCCCCAAGTTTTGTCCTACCTCTGCAATGTCTGGATTCTGTTGCAACATGTCGGCTGTTTGAGTGATGGCGATGATGATGAGCGAGGAATAGAACGAGAGATGCAGCCAAAGGGAAGGTATAAGGAAGAAGCTTCTGTGCGTGTTGTTTCTTGTTTATCAGTGGGGAAAGAGAGGCGTTGTAACCCTAGCAGGGCCTGTATGGTGGAAAGAAAAAAACGCGTAAACTGTGTGTTCTGGTGTTCTGAAAGAGGGAGAGGGAGAGAGAGTAAAGTGATGAAGAAAAGAAGAAGAGAAAAAGGAGAAGGAAAGTTTACGAGATAGTAGATTCACGGGCGAAGGTACCCACCCTATCCGCATGACCAGGCACAACGAGAAGAGCAGCAGTAAGGGCGGAGCTCGACGCGGCATATCCGTCGTTTGCCGTTATCGCCTGCTCACAATGTCGCGCACTCCCGTCACTGTTCTTACTGGTTACCTCGGTGCAGGAAAAACCACTCTTCTCAATCGTATTCTCGATGCTACCAAAACAGGTCAGCTACAAAAACGTATTGGGGTCATTGAAAACGAGTTTGCGGCAGCTTTCGGCATCGTGAGTAAGGGATAAAAGGGGACGTGTTTCTCCGCTTGCGCACAGATGTACTCAAGGAAAATGAGGGATTCAGGAAAATGAAATTATTCACGAGGATAAAGCTCAAGATGTGCAGAGCCTTTATGAATTCGGATGGTGCATGTTGGCTGCCCATGCAAATCGTGTCACTGTACTCATTTCCTTTGTTTTTATTTTCCCACAGGGGTTGTGTATGCTGCTCTTCTAGTGGTGAATTAATCAACGCCCTTGTTGAGATCGCTAGCCGTAACCGGGATTTGCCACCATCTCAGCGCATAGATCATGTCATTCTAGAAACCACAGGTGAGCAGGTTTTTCGTCCGATGATAGGATAGACTTCTTTTCGCGGAATAACAGGATGTGAACAAAAAGGGCTTGCTGACCCTGCTCCTATCCTGAAAATGATCCAGTTCGGTGCAGATGGGAAGGGCACAGACGATATTGTACGAAACTTCTATCTGGACAGGATCGTGACTGTGGTGGACGCCAAATACTTTTTTGCACGTCTGAATGCAGATCATGGTCATTACAAGAACGAACCTTTGGCTCAAATCATGACCAGCGACTATGTGATACTCAACAAGGTGGATCTCTTGGATGACAAAGAGGCAGTGCAGTCGTTGGTTGATTTTACTCGCCAGTATAACCAGACAGCCGAGATCATCCCTACGACATACGCTAAAGTACCTCTTGAGACATTGTTTGAAATTAGGGAATATAAAGATAGAGATTTGAGTACGGAAGCGCAGGAAGAGAGTATCAAGACCCACGATCCGACCATTGAGCAAACCATGTTGCTTGTGACCGGATCATCTGTGGACTTGGGACGCGTCCACGACCTTATTCGTCGCGCTATCCAGACGCTCGAACCTTATCGTATCAAGGGTGTGCTGGCAGTCCCTGGCGATGACCATAAGAGAGTTGTTCAAGGCGTCGGAAAGGATGTGGTGATTACATTGCATAAGCCATGGGCTGCCGATGAACAGAGGGACAGTCGGCTGACCTTTATTGGCAAAGATATTAAGCGCCACGGTGATAGACTGCAAAAGGAGTTCGAAGAATGCGTAATTGATAGTGATCGTTCAACATAATGTATCCCATTGCGGACTGATTGGTTGACTACTTTGTGCATGGACTTTGGTTCGTAGTGTATATAGCTTCTATGTTATAGCAAATAGTTAGGTCGTGCTAAACAGCTTTTTGAAGAGTCTGTATTGTTTCCGCTGTTGGAGTTTGGGTGGATCGCATCGACCAAGGGTACATCCTGATGTCGCTTTGCACTCTACAGACAAATCATCTCATCTTACTGTCATCAGCGAGGTCAGACGCGTTTCGCAGCTTGATACACTCTCAGCTGTGTAGCGCTGTCCTATCGCGAATGTTGGATCATGACAGAAATTGTCTTCTACTGAACGTTCCAACCTGGACAATCATGTTGAACAACGTTCATTGACGATTGAACACTGCGCGCAGCGCGTTCTTGTATCAACTTAGCTTTCCATACTCCGTCTAGAAAGCAGATCTCGCAACGAATATCTTTATTAGATATCTACTAAGAAACACTCCGTGTTTTCTTTCTGGGCAAACGTAGTAGCGCGTACTCAGCAAACAACCTGTTGTGTCAGAATCCAGGTTTGGTTAGAGAGAGGAAGCTTTCCTTCACAGACTGCTCAATTGTTGAACAATGCAAAGTTTAGCCCATTAAGCAAACTTTGGGCAATGTCTTTCGTGTTGTCAGGATCGATGCCGTCAGATCCTGCATCGTATTGCGTTTCATGTTAATCCAGTGATAACGTGGCAAACATTATTTTTTCCTTTGCGTTTTGCTGACGGTATTTAGTGTAACAGCAGTGCGCGAGGCAAATCTCTTTCGACGAAAAGTTTCCACTGGGAAACGGAAAAAGAAAACAAAGTCCGTAACCCGAGAACCTCTTCGTTGTTACTTTCTCGTCCAAAGCTCACAGAATGGCTGATTTCAACGCGGTCGCCAAAGCTTTCGTGGAATTTTACTATCAAACTTTCGATCGCGATCGACGAGAGTTGATTTCGCTCTATGCAAGTAATCAAAACCACCCGGGTTGCTTGAGCTGTACTCTGACTTCTGCTGCCTTGACGATAACAGCGTGACCAGTCGATGCTGACTTTTGAGGGTCGGCAAACTGTCGGTGGAGCCAACATTGTCGAACAGCTTGCTGTACGTAATCAAGCTTTTTCTTTTATTCTTTCGTAAAACCTCTGCTTATGTATATCTCTCTCTCGGATTAGAACCTGCCATTCCAAAAGGTACAGCACAGGATCAGCACGACAGATGCTCAGCCTGGTGACCCTACCAGTGGTTCCATCTTGGTTGCTGTGACAGGCCAGCTCTTGGTAATTACAAGAATTTTAAAGGGGAGGGGCAACGCTTGTCGAGTCTGGGTACTTACCGAAACATATGAAGGTCGATGATGAGCAAAACCCGCAAATGTTCAGCCAGACCTTCCATCTGGTTCCTGATGGATCTTCATACTGGGTGTACAATGATATCTTCCGCTTGAACTACGCATAATCTGATCTAGTGAAGAATGCAACAATACATCTGTTTCATCGTCCATATCGCACAGCACATGGAAGATGAAGCTGGAAAATAATTACTCATGACTATTTCTTTTATTACAGTTCATCCTTGGTTGCTGCTTCTACTGGTTTTGCTTTTTTATCAAAGGCAGCAAGGATGTTGTGACGGATAGTGAAATCGTCTGCCTTGGCGCTGGTTACTGTGTTGGACTTTGCGATTTTATCCAGGCGCGTCGCTTCCGTCTTGATGAAGTCATCTCCCTCGGACAGCACCTTTTCCATGATCTTGGCGTAGTATTTGGCATACCTAGTAGTAGCAATTGATGTAAATAACATGACTATAAAGAACTTTTTGATTGAACGTATGAAATATACCGTGTGTTAAGTTTCTCTGACAAAGCGAGAGCTTCCTTGTGGATTTCTTCACGTGCTGGTTTGTCCGACGTAGAAGCAAACTTGATAGAAAGGACATCCAATTCAGCAATGCGACCAGCCTATATAAAGCACAACAGGTTATATGATTCCCGACTTCGTTCATGCCATTGTTTGTTATCACTTACTGCGCTGTCAAGACCTCCACCCACAAGACGGTGCGTACCGCACTTTTCGTTCAAAAAGTTGATAAAACCGGCTTCCGTTCGTGGTCCATCATACATCACAGGTTCTTTATTCTCTCCAGCAGGGAAGAACTTGATGGTAGGGAAGCCTGAAATATCGTACTCGTTGCCAATGTCACGCTCGCTGTCAGCATCAATCTTTGCCACGACACACTAAGAACGCATAATTAGTTAGCATAACTATGCAAAAATACCTGTGGCAATTCAACATACATTAGGCTCATTGGCGAATGCGGTGCCAACTTTCTCATAAGTCGGTGCTATACATAGCAGTATAAGTCTGTGAGCTGGTCACGTTGCGACGCTAGAATATTGAACTTACCCAGATTCTTGCAATGACCACACCAAGGTGCATAGAACTCTACAAGGACATTCTTGCTAGGATCTTTCACGACAGAGTCAAAGTTTTTGGATGTCAAAACGACAACATCCGATTTATGCGACTTGATACGAGGACGGACTCCTTTTTTTCCAAATATCCGCGGATTGAGTTAGTGATCATGGCAAACCAATCCTCATCATTCACACACAGAAACTCACCTGACTTTTCACGGACAAACTTGGTGAGAGAATCAAGATCACGTCCGCCACGATAATCTTCGACGCCGTCTGGACCCGTAACACCTTGAGGGAACCACTTGATGGTCGGGAAACCTTGGATACCGAAGCGCTGACCCAAATCACGATGTTCGTCGGCGTTGACCTTGGCAATCAGTACCTGGTCACGGTTGTTTGCAAAGGCATCACCGAGTTCCTCATAGGTAGGCGCTAACTTTTTGCAGTGACCGCACCAAGGAGCATAGAATTCCACAAGAGCCGGTTTAGAGCCATCCATGATGGTGTCAAAGTTATTGCTGGTCAAGACGGCAACGTTTCCTTCATAAACCAGGCCAGCCTTTCTCTTGGCACCGCCGTGACCATGGAAAACGCGGTCGCGAACAAGTTGTAAAAGATCGCCAGGTGTGTTGATTTCCTTCAATTGAGCGAAGGCGCGGTTGACATGTCCGGCCAGCTTTTCAGGGGAGTTAACTTCTGACCAAGCGTAACGTAGATGTGCCTGTACCGTGGCTGCATCTAGATTCCTCGCTTTCTCAACCAGGTCCGCGGCAATGTGGCCCTTTCGGTAAAAGTGATCGTACCCAAGGAACGCAGCATTTACAATCAGGAGGAATAGAAAAAGTTTTCGAAAAAATGACATGGCGAAAATAACGCGTAGAGACACACTTTCTTTTCTTTCTCTTTTTCTCTTGTCTTCTGAGAAGAAATGCAAAAGAACGTGTCTCGTGCAAAGAAAAGAGGGAAAGGCAGGTTCCCGAATGCCGAGTCGAAGAAATACGTACAACTCATTCTGTCTCCGCTGCCATGCATTTCAATTCGGCTCAATCACCGTGAAGCCAAATTGTTCAATCAGAAGCGGACAAACGGCGAATTTCTATCGGACGATGATGTCAAGGGGGAATCGCTGTAAGCATACTAAAGGCGGGCCAACTTCACAGCCAGTAAATAAAGAGTAAGATTACTTACGGCAGACACAACCTAGGCAATAAATGACAAGGTAAATAGCATTTTGACTATTACTAGTACTGTGTGATCCAGCAAGTATAACCCTTGCTTGGCATAGTGTGACCAAAAGGAACATCTCACACATACGACTAGCGGATAAAGTGTACTAAGAGATTGTAGACTGGACGTTCGCCAAAGCTGTCTACCTAGAAGTCTGGTTTCACTGAAATTGATTGTTCTTCAATCCCACTTGAAAAGAAGCACTATTTGACCAAGTTTCAACCAACACCGATATCGTCATTTCCTACTTCTACTGCAATCCTCGACCCGTATCAGCAACGTATTTGGTTTTCGGCATATGGTTATAGATAATCGCTTTCACTCTATGCCTGTCTTTGGCTTATGCAAGGTGACAACGGTCAGTCTTATCCCATCACACACCATGTTTCTCTTTTGCTTGTAATTGATGCTTGATCTGGTTACGGTGCGAATCATCTCACTTAATACCGAGCAAACCATGCTCTTGAAGAATGGTCCTGATCATTGAAGGGGTAAATTTTCCTGCATGATGTCCACAGTTTTGGCTCATGCACGACTCGATCGTTGAACCCGTTTTAATTGCGTGAAACATTGTTTTTACTCGCCAAATAATCGCTTTACACGCTTCAAGACGCTGTCCTTTTCAGGGTCTGTAACAAGAAACAAGGTCATGTCAAAAATGCGTGCTCTCCGTGTTTGTTACAAAAACCGGCTTACCATAAGGATGATCTTTGGAGGGTATCTCAAGTACAGTTGGAAAAGCTTGTTGATGATTGTCGACAAGTTCTCGAATCAAATCAGCAACCTAAAATAGAAAGCCAAATTGTTCAATACGTGGCGAAAGCCATGGCCTTCGTTATTCAAATTTACATGTTGGTTAATCAGAATAATGGCGATGTCTTTGCGTCGTGTAAACTCGAGAAAAGTCTCTTCAATTGTAGCCAAAGGTGTCTCTGCGCCAATTTAGTTATTGATGGCCGCCACATTGCAGAGAGTTCCTTGTTGAAAAAACCTACTGGCGTCTACGACAAGAAAATTACGCTTCTGCTGTTGATTAACGTGACCAATGCCGGCAAGCAAAAGACCAGTAACTGAATCCTTTCGGGTCAAACCATATCAATAAGCATTATAGAGTCACACTGGTTAACGAGGACGTTACCTCGTCACCAATGACAGCCAGGAAATTGCGATCTTTGTGCGCAGACGTTCCACCGGACATTCTTGACACAGGTTCGAAACAGATACAAGGAGACGGGGCAAAAGGTAATCTGCTCGTCTCTGTTGCAACAGAAACTCCGATATGTACTGTTTTTGGAATTGATGTTTGCGCTCACGTGGAAAAGCTTCTGCGTCTGCACAAAAGCAAGCTCGCGCCCTGTAGAGATCTTGTTAGGCTGCATGATCATAATAAATTATCGCAAGCCTGTTTTGCATACCAGATTTGTTAGCACAAACCCGCTCTTAGCCGATGCAAAAGCAATCCCAGACAGAGAAAACATTTACTATTGTTTAGTATGATATTGAATGATGAGAAGTACCACAACCTTACCGATGTTATTCATTTAGACACAAGTGAGTATCCTGGATAACGTACTTCCAGCAACGTATTGCTTACCGTAACCATCGAACCGTTTTTGCTACGGTGATTAATTGGCAGGACAGAAAATTGACGGGCGTTGGACGCCATTGATGGCCAAAGTTGCGATATAATGGAGATTACGAGCAGCATTGTGATCACGCCGCCATAATGCATGACAACTGGCAGGAATAAGTTAATAATAATAATTGCAAATTAACGTCTTATATGACTAAAAGCACGTACCTATTGCAAGTTTTCATACTATGCAGCGCGCCACCACCACTAATCTCCACCTTTTCCATGTTTCGTTGTCGACAACTGGCTTTGCTGCAGACTTGAGAGGAATAATATTCGTCAATTGGGACGACGACTACTTCTCCGCGAGCTTCAGCGTCTTTCAACGATCTTCTGCATCGTCTAGCCAGCGACGCAAACTTAACTCCTTTGATAGTATTAGCGAATTTGGCGTTTCCAAACGCTACTAAAGGAACACGCCGTTCATCCTTCTTGATAAACAATTTTTTCCACTTGCTATACAAAAATGTTAGCTTCCGTTTTCTCCATAAGGTCTTGCAATGGACTTACCGTTTGTTATTGCTCTTATGCACACGCTGTTTGCCCTTCTTGCGTGGGCGCCTCCACATATTCTTCTTTTTTTTCTCCTGCTTCTCTTCGTCTCCCTTTTCGTCTTCTCGCCACGGTATTTTCTACCACCAGTGATTATAGTATCTGTGAGCTCCACGTCGGCTCGCTGTCGACCTCTGTAATTCATGAATTTAAGCTCTGAGGATCGTTTGCGGTAAAATGCAAAAGGGGTAGGGAGGGAGTCCCAGAGCTTTTGAACGTGGTTTGCAAATACATCCTTATCCGCAGTCTTGGAACTTGGAATGCTACTTTCAACTTTGTCGATACCATCCCTTTTTCGCCAATATGATATCTTTTGATTCGAACGATCAAACCCTGCAATATTGTGATATTCCTTAGCATTATGCCGGTCCACGGAAACGTATGTTGTTACACACCAGGGTCTATCGCCCAAAGATGGAAATCGCAAAGGTCGCTGGCTGTAAAATCTTTTAGTTGCAGATCTGGTAACTTGTCTTCTGGGCGCCCTGAAGCTACGGCATAAATAAAGTCTATCACGACTCCATTAGTCCTGATAACATTCATAAAAATCTTTGTGGTTGATCCCGTAGGATCATTTAGCGTCGGAACTGGCAGCTTGAAGACTTTATTGTAAATCTTTGCGACTTCCGAGAAGTTGCTGGTATTTTTTGCTTGTCGATTGGTGCCTTGCAAAAGATGGATGAGAGTAGCGCCGTCGATGGTGACGTATTTTGGTACCATCGAATATTGCGGCAAAAGCAAAAAAACAGCTTCTCTGGCAGTGTATATGTATACGCTTCTGGAATGAAGCAATCGTTCAAATCCACGTTCTCGCTTGACTCCTTGTACTTTCCGGAGTTATTTATGCGTCTTATGGTATCTTGGATAATTTCTGATAACTTCTTCATGCTGCTTTCACCAAATACCGTGACGCTTATTGGCTGCTGATTGTTAACCGAAGAGAGTATCGAACGTATGGCACGGCTACGTCGACGACGACCAAACTCACCCCCCTCTGGAAGTTTGCGGCAAACAGAAAAAACCCATGTTCTCGTCACTTCAGTCTGTACTTCATCAGTGTGAATTGTAAGATCGTTATTATAAGACTCCATCTCCTTCAGTATATGATATATCGAAAAAAAATACTGTATACTTCGGGGTGTAAAGAACGATCTTGGACTGTTGGCAGATTGCCGGTAGGTCGGATGTTCAACGTGTTTTCGAGACCGTCAAGCGCATTTGTTAATTCCGCAGTTTTCTCGACCGATTTGGGCCAGTCGGCTCTCCCACCAGAACACACATCGTAAAGATACAAAGACAACTTGCGGATGTCTTTCGATTTAACGAACTACCGGGCGTGTCACCGTTCAACGAAAACAGAAAATTCATGTTATTTTCCTACCTTCATGCAATTACGCATTTTGAATTCGATGTAATTGATGACAATCCTTCCGTACTGATCGACTACATAGTTCGTAAAATTCGAAGCAGCCAGCCTGGCAGCATACGCCATCGCCGCCATACTCATTTGGCCTCTGAAAACAGCTTGACTATGCAATTTTCTGTATTCTGCAAATTCCTTAATCATCTCGTTTGTTGGAATATTGTCGTTGCTGTTGTCGTTGTCGTTGTCGTTGTCCTCCTCGGTAATATCATCCTGGTCAATGTCCATGCTTTTCGTGTTGTCATCATCTGGCTTTTCTGTGGATTGCTCTTTGCCGCAGACAAGCTGAATGCACTTGTAGAAAAAGTTTTGGCTAAAAAAAACCAGGTAGTGCTTCCTTGTTGCTTTCGAACCATGATAGGATGTAGTTTGCAAAAAGCTGGCTTTTCACCAAGACATCTCGTTGGGCTTCGACTAAATTGTCAATCTTGCTGATCAGAATTGCCTTATCTTCATCACTGCATCGGAAAACCTCCCAAAGACTTTTTTATCGTTCGTGATTCTCTCTTTCCTCCCATGATCTGTTTGACGCGATCCTTCTTGTCTTCGTGGAAATGACAATTAATGCTTGAAGTTCTGCTATGGGATTTACTCTCGTCGTATATATTTGCTGCTACACACCTCGCGCATGGTTTAGCTGTGCTCCCTTTTCTCCACCTTTGCAACTTCCCAAGCTTTCGGGCTCGTTACTTTCCATTCCTTGCGATCTCTTCATTCCGATATCTGCATTTATAGTCCCGAACCG
Source organism: Thermomucor indicae-seudaticae (assembly GCA_000787465.1). NCBI lineage: Eukaryota > Fungi > Mucoromycota > Mucoromycetes > Mucorales > Lichtheimiaceae > Thermomucor > Thermomucor indicae-seudaticae. The sequence goes on from JSYX01000417.1 coordinate 21,113, forward strand.
GTTGGCGGGTGTCTAGGGTAGAAGGTATGTCAGCTGTCGTCGGTACACGGAAAATGTTTCAGCACCGACAACGTACCCTCTGGAGCCAATGCTGCCTGTCTCTTCTTCTTTAGAGGGCATAAAGCAGATCTGCCGTCCTTGTGGCCTTTTTGGCCGCATTTCGTGCAAACTGCAAAAGACAAAAACTTATTAAACGGCCTTGACGGCGCAAAATTACTTCTGCGGACACAGACCTGCCTCTTCCTTGGCTCGTTGTTCTGCCTCCAACTTCTTCTTTTCCAGCTTCTTTTTGGTGATTATATCTTTCCACTGTGATGATTTCCTGTCGTACAGGATAAGAAATGATGCGCAGAACGATGTAAGAGAGTTAAAGAAAAGAAGTGCAACTTTATGCTTGAGAGCCGGCGTCGAGGACGAGGTTGGAACAGTTGCACGCAACATTGGTTCAGAATCTTATTGGTAGCAACACGTGAATACGGGCGAATTGTGCTGAAACAATTAGCAAGTTTTGTGACAAGACAAAAAGGCAAACTTTGGGCGTCTGGTAGGTACTAGTCGGAAACCTGTTTGAAACCTGTTACAGTGGGCGCTCGATATAGTGATCACCTCCGTCAGGCCGAAGAGTGATCACTCTTTCGAATTATCACTATATCGAATACAGGTAAGGCCACACAAAGTGAACGTTCTCAAAACTTCTGCAATATGATTGCACACCACCACAAACGCAGAGATACACTAAGAGATTGACAGAAATCATGTTTACTACAACCTTCTAACTTTGGTGTAATCATTTCGTTCATTGACAAATAAACAACATCTCGTTAAACTTTATTTTGCAAGCACAACTCTTTGAACATCTTGTTCAAACCGCTATCGACGTCGTCCATAACCGAGGGTGGACGCACAGGCTGCATTTTGGCATTTCCACTTGCGCAGCAGCCTTCTCAAGGGTAAGACCATTTTGAAAATGTAGTACCATGAGCGTCAACGCTTGTTCCTCGGTATACTTTCGGTACGATCCACGCTTCTTCCTCTCTTGTTTTCTGGTAGGTTCAGGAGTTGGAACCGGGTTGCTATCGAGCGCTTGAATTTCGTGGTGTTCTTCCTCGTTGCTGAGGATATCCATATAACAGGCGTCGTCATTTTGGAATGGGCGGGTTGGCTGAGAAGTTTGAGAACCGTTAAACATGATGGTGGACTTGGATGGAGGATTTTGGGCTGGATCATGTCAAACGTAGAAGCTTTTATATTAAGAGGCGTTCAACAGCTGGTTCAGGCAAGACTTAATTGCAACATGATGCATCTGTCCTTCAGATCATAGCAATGGCAACATGGAACTTGCTGGCAATGTCAACGTGTTTATTGGATGAGTAATCGACATAGATAATAAGAAATCTATGACACAAGGTGTCAATTTCTGATGAACTTCGGCCGTTCTAAGCGTGGGACCCCAGCCAAAACGACGGTCCCAACCAATCGTGGCGTCTCCATTACGATTCTTGGCGCGATCTGCAACGCGGCGGTCATCAACATCTCGTTGCGCAAGCCGGAAGCCGTTGCCAGCAGCAAGAAGAGAAACCATGACGGCAAGAAGGCGACGACGCTCAACTCGCGCGTGGGCACGAGAACGGAGCATTACCTTGAATTCATCAGCAGTGTGATAGATGTTCTCGATGCTCATGATATGGAGGGCACATACTTGGTGATGGATAACGCGCCAATCCGTCGAAACAAGGCGATCCGCCAGCTGATTGAGAGTCGTGTGTACCTTCCGACGTATTCTCCGTTCTTCAATCCGATTGAGGAGTTTTGGGCTAAAGTGAAAGCAAGAGATCTTAAGTTGCTCAATTTCAGAGATGGCTAATGAATTTCCGTTGGCTAGGTGTGCGAAAAAATGAACTTAGCGAGGCCGACAGTCTCACGCCAAGAATCATCGAGGCGGCAAAACTTGTCACGGTTGAAGATTGCTGTGGGTGGATTCGCCATGCTGAATCGTTCTTTCCGCGATATTTGGCAAAAGAACCCAAACTTTACAAGTTCTTGCCGAAAAAACCAGGACAAAAAAATGCGCGAAGTTTTCTTTTTTTTGTTCTTTGTATAACATAAACGACGATTTGGGAACTGGTCTGCAAATACGAAAGGCATACTTTCACGTGTGCAAAGCTTTCCTTACAAAATATGCAAAAACTTCTCCAAGCACGCAAAGCTTCTTCTCAAGTGCGCAAAACCATTTTTGGGATGCCCCCGAACTGAGATTGGAACTGAGCGCAGTGTGTTTCCTCATCAGAGCCAAATAAAACTTTTCTAAGCGTCAAAGTTGAAGGAAAACTCTTGTAAAAGCGACGATACTTTATGTACACGGTAGTTATAAAATACATGTATATCAAATCTATCAAGCTACCTTTTTCAAATGGTCCGTTTTATGGATCTAAAAGTACAGGTCGTCAGCAACAAGTCAAACCACATACCATAGTTTCTGGTTGCGACATACCTGGAAACGTTATCAAACAGCCGTTCGATATCAGGTGCGCATCGAATGAACTCGTGATCCCAAAAGCTTGGCTTTTTTATCAGATCAATAAAGGTAGCCAGCAAGCCCCAAGGATGAGGTCGGTTCACTATTAACCGTTCAAGCAGTACTCTATGCAGTTGTTAATAATAGAAGCGTATACGTTACTGGTTGAAGCCAAACTTACCGTGTAATTTGCTCCTTCATAACCTCCGGCTGCGTATCAAACAGATGCAACAGCGCTGCACGGAAGAAGTACGTATGATTGTTCGGATACCGTAAATGATCGGCGATGGCATTTAGCAAGAGATAGCGGCCTAAATTTGTTTCTTTACTTAGTCATTGACCAGCCGCATCATTGTATGCGCGACTTACCTTTGGGTGTCATCCTGGATAGGAGCTCTTTGTAGGCTATCGTTGCTGGCACTTGGTCAATGAATGAATCATTAGATAACGTCGTCTTGGAGCCAATGTACAGGACAAATGCACCCAAAACATCGGTTCGTATCCGCCCCTGACCCTTCTCTTCCTCTTGATCCACGATGCGATCTAAAACCACATCATAGAGATGTTTCGATGGAGATTTCACGAATGCGTCAATAGCAGCTTGGAAACGATCATCAAGCAGTTTGATATAGCTTGTATCCAATACAGGATCCTGCTGAAATTCGCGTAATCGGTCCATCCGCAGGTCAGCTGTAAACGGATCTGGTAAATGCATCACCCGAGGAAATGCGCTAAGCACCAGGTTTCGCAGCTGGATACAGGAAGGCGGAATGACTTGAACAAACACCATGTAGTTTTCGCAGAGGAACTCTGGGAAATCATGCAGTAAGACAACCAGAAACCGCAGCGTCCCTCGATAAAATTGCCTTGTCGCTTTCTGCAGAGCTTGCCTATCCAGTAGGGGACTTAGAAACTGGAGAAGGACAAGAACAAGTTTCTGACATATGAGCCAGCCCTTATTTCTGTCGTTTCCGGTGAGCAGCTGAGGTACAAACATCCGGTGAGAGACTAGCTGCAGCCAAGAAAATGCAAAACCTGGGAAGTTTCCTGGCTGCAGAGTATGTAACGTTTCACTTTATAGATATGAGTAGATTATTTCGATAGCAGTAGATAGCACTTTTTAAAATACCTGTAAGCGCGCAGAATACTCCATTGAACGTGAGCCGTTCGGATTTTAGTCAGCTCACAATAGAGAGATGATAGTATACGTAGAAATGGCCTCTGGTTGAAGTTCGTGCTGCGCTTTTCATGATACTTAGCAAGGATCAGGATCACGACCGAAAACGCTCTTCGCGCAAGAGGTACGTCATCTCCATCATCAGTGTTCTTGATCTGCAGACGGACCATATGGGCAACCAATTTGCCGTATGCATCAATAAGTTGCGCAGCCCGCTTCTGGAAAGTCGTAGTCAGCGCCTTGAAGGACAGATAGTGCTCAACGCACGTCTCCGTACATAACCGGAAAAAGAAACAATGGCCTTCATCGTCGCGCGTGATCTTTAAGATCTGCGAAACCCGTATCGACCCTTAACATCAAACATATACACATGTCGGTTTATTCAGCATACTTGCTTACCTTTTTCGCCAGATTTTTGTACACCTGTGGCCCAGCCATCGGATACTGGCATAACCGAGCCCATTCTGCCAACAACATTCGTATCTCGAAGCAATTCATACCGCCTTTTTCTGTCAATTGATATGGAATCTTTACTTGGCTTTCAAGTTCGTGCAGCAGCATCACCACACTAGAGATTATTTTTTCAGTCAACAGCCAAATACGGACAAAGAAAGTACGAAGCGACGGTTTATTGTACCTTGATGGTGCGGTTCCCTTTACTACTAGCTCTCGTAAAGCTGCAATTGTCAGCGTATGATCCTCGAGAAAAGTGACCGGATTAGGCGACAGCAAACAGTTGCTCAAGAGATTGGCAGCGAATTGGGACACGCTCTCTGCTGTTTCAGGATTCCTTATCAGCTTCGCCAGATGGACGTCGTATTCTTCGAGGGGTACGAGTTCATGGCGCATAAGCATCGCTACCACAGGTGCATTAAATTTACGCTATATACACATACACTTTTTAATTATGATGAAAGTAGCTTTCCCTGACTCGGATTCTTCTCTCTTTTACCTCGTCATCACTATGCACTATCCACGCCATGATTTCTTTGGCAACATCCACTGAAAGTTCAAACAAGGACTGTAAGAATCCCGTATATGCTTCCAAGGCGAAGGCGGTATTGCTCTTGTACAGCATGTAGACGACTTTTTCGACAAAGGTGAACATGGTTTGTCGTGGCGTTGTGCTTTGCGAGATCACGAGCGGTATTTGGCGCATGAGTAAACATATATCGTGATTTGGCGGCAATAGTGCGCAGCTCGAAATGCCTGACGTTCGAATGAGCCGATCAAGTTCGAGCAGCATTTGCTACATAACAGGAACATCAAAGGTTAAATCAGAACAAGATCCAAAAGTCGTAAAAGCACGAATAAGAAATAGCATGCCTCTAGCCTTGCCGTTATCAGACTGCCGTTATTAAGACCCAATGGTAAGGATAACGATCCGTTGAGGAAACCTAAAGCTTAAATGAATTTGAAACTTGCCTTCTCTTTTGTCATATGCAACGATGGTTAATTTACCAGCTTCTGGATAGCGCATTTGCTGTTGTTGTTGTTGCTGCTGCTGCTGTTGTCTTTGACCGCCAAATACACTGTTTGCGTCGAACATGTCGTCAAGTTGCATATGTTGCAGTTTATCTGCCGCCTTTTCACAGAAAAATAACCCACATTTTTTTCCTGCGGCCTCTCAAACAACTTTCCGCTTGCAGGTCCCTTACAATTCACTATGGTCGCTAGCTTCTGCCACTATGTTTGAACACTTTAATAAAAAGGAAAATTGCGCATTTAGCTGCAGACATGCAACGTAAAAAGCAAAAACTATTTGTATTTTAGACAGTCAGATGTACAAGGTCCGTTTAAGTAACACCATACACCATGAGAAATGTCAGCTGTACACGCTACTTTCCGTAAAGAGATTCTTATACAGTATTGTAGATCAAAATACAAAGAGTAGTACTCTGCAGAGTAGCGTTACATTAAAGGCAGTTTCCACCTTTTGCGCATAGCATTTCTTATCGGTAGTCTCACCTGTTCTTTGATACGTGTCCTTTGGTTGTGCTCATATATCGTCTATACCTTTATTATGACAAGGTCGCAAAATGATAAATAATACAGTCTCCGTGCGATATAACTATCGCTTCCTAACGAATAAATGCGATTGCCATATAGAGAATATTGTATATCGATTGCTGACGACATCCTTTTCTGCGTACCCCTTTCTAGGAACGTGATCGTGATATCGCGTGTCACGATATCGTAAGGGGCACTGTACTCACCTTGGTTTAGGCACCCAGCAGCCGGCGGACTACGACGCCGGTGCCGTCATACTCACGGGTTGCCCGCTTCGCAAAGAGGGTGATGATAGGTGACTGAGTGACCAAGCACGCCAGGCTTCGCACAAGGCCCTGCGTTACCTGCACTCAGAACCGGATATAGCTTGGAGACGATTTAACCAGAACTGGTCGCGATTATAGTCGTATCAATTAAAAAGAGCCACTTTGCCCGAGGGAAACGCCATACTCGAGGAACCTTGCCAGCCACAATGCAGGAGAAGCAGCAGTAGCAATATCGGACGGTCATTCGCTGAAAAGGTCGCGGACGAACGCACCGGCCCTGGGGCACTGGAAGCGGTGGTCGAGCGCGATTACCAGCGCCCCAGGGGCCGCAGCACTGATAATCTGGCTGCTGGGGGACGACCTCACGCTAGGTAGCTTTCGCCATCTTCGTTGAATAAAGAGGAGATGTGGTGAACCGAAAGGCACATTTGTATATCTCTGAAGAACGGAGTCCATCTTCCTAAGAACCAGGGATTGATGACAATGAGGGCTGTCAGGAGATGAGTCGCCTGGAGCTTAACGTGGCTTTCCGTCTACCAGTCAGTAACAGCGTTGCGCGATGACAAAGAATTTCCTTGTGCGCTAATGTCGGCATGCCCAACCGAATGACCCGATGCAGTTGCCTGGCTGGTACTGGAATCCATGACAAAATCCCAATCGGTCGGATGTTTGGGTGCGGTTTCGTCTGCGCGCGAGCTTGCAACAGCCGCGGCAGGGACATCAGCACCTGGTGCGACAGACATAACGACAGAAGCACCAGCAAAAGAAAGAGACAAAGCATACAAGCCATCAGCACGGGAACGTGGACCACGAACTCCAAGCGGGGTAAAAAAGCAGCAGAAGCGCTTTTCGGCCACGATACAGTCACTCACACAATGGGGAACACTTGACAATAACGGCTGCATAGTTTCCCGCTTGCTAGAAAACTGGTTCCTGTTTTCCCGCGAAAACCAGGAGTATTCTACCTTCACGTTTTCCTCAAGAGGCTACTAGCGCAAAAGCATGCTTGAAAAGTTTAGTCACCGGAGAGGGGCAATGACCAATTGCAACCAAAGGAGCTAAAGCATCTGTGGCGCTTGAAAATAGTAGCACGTGGCTGCTCAAAAGGCCAGTCGCGTTTGGCACTTGCAGTAACGGCGAAAAAAGAAGCATGCAGAGAAGCAGAGGCAACGCTTTGTTATCCCTCTGTTACCGCTCTTTTTGAAATTGACCTACTGGGGAAACACCTTTATCTCCTACGCTCCAAGATCTTGAGTGATTGCCCCGGGCGCGTGAATTTGGTTGGCAGAAATTGACGGACCAAGTCTTCCTTTTATTCCCATGACGACGCGCGAAGTTAATGACAAGCCAGAAAATTGAAGATTTTTTCCCTTCGAATTCCACTGATGATGATCTCACCGAAGAAGGTCGGTACATTGACCATGCCGGTAATATGCAGCGTTTAACTTCTCTTTGTAGTGCAAGATTTGACGCGATTCACTCTCCCGCACCAACATCGTTCAGGCACAGACCTCATAAGCAAGGCCGTATTGAAAAATGAACGTGCTAAGAACATAGTTATCTCGGCTTTGTTAGGTATATACTCATTCCTATCTTATCATTGGCCTGACATTATTTTTAATGCTGTTCTGTATGTTTTGCAGGAGAGAATATTGGCCACCTATACGCCGTAGGAGATTGTGAATGGAATAACAACACGAGATCAGACATCCTCTATGTCTCTTTCGTCACTGATTCTAATGCATTCCCACCTATATTAATCGAAGTACAGCACACAGTGGATGTGACATTCATGTCTCGCGCCATCACGTATTGCGTATCTGTTCGTAACACTCACAAAAGGCCACCTATTCTCCTGGTTATTGCGGTTAAAGGCGTCACTAAGGAAGTTTGGGACGATTTCGAGGCCAGTGCAACGCATCCCTGCATGAAACAAATATCCTGCAAAATTTGGGCCAGTAGTGCGTATCTTATATGCTCGGATTCGATTGACGATTACATCAACGAAAAACCGCTGCGTCCTATGACGGCATTCAGCCTGTTTTTCACCAAACAAAAGCAGTCGTTGCTGGGTTTACGCCAGCGTGGCGATCCTACCCTGCAAATATTTTGCCAAATTGCGAAAGAGAGGTTTGAAGATGTCTGTGGCAAGGAAGAAAGCGGCATAGATATTTTAATGAATGTTTGCGATCAGATGGAATGTCAACTGAAGAAAATTAAGGCTTGCAACAACGATCCATCTGAAAAAGTCAAAAGAGGGCTACTCCATTATGTTGATGATGGCATTGATTATCTCAAGTTGTGCAGGCGGAAGTATCGGCACACGGAACGCAGTGAATCCGTGACACCCATGGAACCACTGCAAGATATCCCGAGCACGCTGGCAGGGCCGAGTCAGGAGAGGGAATTTGTTGATCAGCTGCCCGCGTTCGACGAGCAACATATCTCTTTCGACGCTGAGCGAGTGGATAGATTCCGTGATGGTCTGAATGATAGTCAGTTTACGTGGAAGAAATGTTTTTCGGAAGGTCGACGACAGGGATATTACGCCAGATACAAGAATGCAGACAGTTTAAAAGCAGCATACAATCGGTACAAATCAAAGGATGTTGGTAGTTAGGCCAGTCCACATCACCGAAATATAGTTTTTTCTCTATCCGCTCAATACCACTTCTCTCTATCCTCATCGTCGCTGCTTTTATCATTACTTCTTGAATATTAAACCAACAACTAAGTTAAATACTATTTGCTATGGGCTCCATTTCACACATCTGGATATCAAATATATTAGGAGCAACCTCACGTTCACGTCCTGCACAAGAGTACTGAGTTGAAGTTTCTCTGGATACGCAAATCACATAACACGACATCACTGTGATTTCTAGGAATACCGCAGAGCGGCAACAGAGCGGTAACAAAGCGGTAACAGAGCGATAACAGAGCGGTATGGTGCATACTGCTTAGTCTCGTAAAAAAATTTCGGCCCCGACACTCTTCACTGGAAGTGCTTCCCGTCACCCTAAATCTACATTTTCAGGAATTTTTCGCCTTAGCATTGTTTATTGGCGTGTTCTTAACAGCTCTGACGCGAAACTTTTGAAAATAATCCTCTATAGGATTGTCTGAACGCTTCCAAAGTTTTGTCGGAGATTGAAATTTTGGCTGAGAGGTCCAGAATTTCGAACAGGTCTCAAAGGGTGTGTAACCATCAGCTATAGCTTGCAATGAACCTTTAAAAGCAGCACCAGAACGCGTGCGTATCACACTTACTCTTATTTGGAACTCTTTCCATTCTTAAGTAAAAAAGATGCCACAGCCCAGAAAGCGACAAAAGATTGCGCGAAGCATTCCTCGTGACAAAGATGGAAATTTCATTAAGAAAGTTGTTGAGGAAGAACGCCCCGGTAACGACGACAGCGACGAAGCTAGAAACGACTTTGAGATTCTCGCTGAACTTTC
>JSYX01000419.1:0-24244 GCA_000787465.1 Thermomucor indicae-seudaticae
CACGGCTAATTGTTTACAATGGACGAATCAATGTTGATTACCATTGAGAGGTTGTACCAATGATCGGTATTGACGGACCATATGTTTACGGATACAACACCAGTGTCATTGACTTCAGTTGCTTGGCCTAAAGGTCGAGCATACGCTGCTGCATCTTCTTCCCCTTTTGCAGGTCATGAGCCGCACCTTTTCCGTATCGCTTTCCTTACGCTGCTGAGATAGTCGGACCCGTCATTCGTGCCTTTCAGGATGAAGTCGACACGTTGCCGTGCTATTATTGGATCCACTTTGCGCAGCCCTTGTTGACGGCAGAATAGCATTATGCACGCTTAACATAAAAGTGGTCCTGAGGAAGAAAGAGGCGATCCCAGAGCACGGCGTACAGATTCAGTCGCCGCCAACCTTCATGGTTGGTCATCGATTCAAGGCGCTTTGAGCGCCAAAGATTTTGTAAGCCGTCAATAATCGACCTTAGGTAGGCTTCGTTGTCTGACACTTCTTTTCTGCCGAACAGCTCGGCCAAAAGAGCAGGGACATCTTCCTCGTTTTTGCAGGCTTCAAAAGACGATAGGATTTGTCGCTCCCCCAAGGTGACGGCAGCCTTAAGGCTAGTCTTGTAGTGCTCCTTGATGCTGGCAACGTACGCCAAGAAACGTGCCGGGACTCTATGGCTGCAGAAATTCAAAACGCCATCCTCTCCGACTTTGTCAATCAGGTACTCCGTTTTTTCGGGTATACTGAGCTCGCGGAATTTTCGAGGCGCCGGGCTACCTCGAGCATTGTATTGCTTATTCAGATTATCTTAGGCCTTCGTTATCAGGATTGCTTCCGCAACTGACGTTCCAAGTCGCTTCTGTTCCTGTTTCTGACGGTCCAAGAAGACCGCTTTGACTGTCGGCGCGTCCATTATCCTCTTCACAAGTTGAGCAGGCGTGATGGCTTCCTCGGTGCCTGGCACTGAAAAAATCTGTTGAACCAGCAATCAGAAACGTTGCAGGAACGTGACTGAAACTTCACATTTCTGTGGCGTTTCTGCTTGCAGTTATGTAACTTTCCGCGACCTATTTTCTAAACCTACTTCTGCTTTAATTTTTGAGCATAAGGATGGCTCATAGCATATCACGAGCGTCTTACCGGTGTACTGGTTGGGATACCTCAGTCTCAATCCTCGAAAACCCGAGGAAAAGGTAGGGGACAAACGCGGAACGTGGCGTTTCCACAGCCGGAACTTTGCAGAAACGTCCCATTTTTCGCCGTGTGGGTGCTACGCTGCATAGTCCTTCAACACCTCAGCATGCCACTTTCCCAATAAATCCGCATCTTCTTCCGCGTCATCCGTCAGACCATACGAATCAAGTACTTTATTGATCAGTGCAAGCGAGTCCTAGTCGGTACGGCTCTTACAAGGCAGATAACTTTCGAATAATAACTTTAACCTTCGCCTCATTTTCAATAGGGAAGACCTGTGTTATGTGTATGCGTTTCGGATGAGTAGCTGTAGCCCGGAAACAAATAGCAAAAGTGGGAAGAACGGTTGAAGCGTTTCAAACAGACTAGATACCAAACCAAATGACGAATACTAAAAAGAGTAAGACTGGAGCCACTACGCGGTGCTCTCAGAATAAATACTTACACAGACTCTCAAAACTCATCGCCTCGTATAGCAACCGAACTTCTCAGATAATTGAGATACAAAACATATCATGTCCGTTACCCTATGGACATGGGTATTGTTCCCTGCTGCGGGATGCTATTGGGAACTTAGACGGCAGACAGACACAATATCCTCATAAGACATTCTTCAAGCTCTGACCTAGACCTGTATAGAACGCCTACGAATGATTCAGTGATATAAACGGACAATATTGCGATGGAAGTTAATATTATGCGTTTTTCGATAGTAAAGGTTGATATAGTTACCTGTATTCCCGCACACCGCACGGCCAGCGCACCCATGCAACAAAGGCGAAAGACGATGACGTTGGCAACCGCCCCGCATGACGAATCACTTAGACGTAACAAAGGAGGTTCTCAGACCCGCCCAGCACGATTGCAGTCTCAAAAGGCTTCCAAACTTGACAGCGCAATGATAACCAGACAGGTTTGCCGCCTCGGACATGGCGACATGACGTTCACATGCAGCGATGAAAGGCAGAGCGCCTTTAAGAAAAAGAACAGAAAGCAAAAGAAAGAAGACCAACGAACAAAAACGAGTTTTTAGTCCGTTTTACACGGTCTGATGATGTCAGCCATAAGTTTAATGCAACTTGTATGTTTCATGTGATTCTTGGTGAAACCGGATCCTCACTTGTTATCGAAAATCTTCTGGTGTTGTTGGCTATATATAGCATCCGGGTTCACATTCGGTTCGTAGAATATACAATAAGTCTAACAGGTTGGAATAATAATATTAAGACGGACCGGGAAGCCTAACTTTTGTTTCAATCAGGAGAATACAAGGTTGCAGTTTTAGATCTTGTTTTGGAAGATGGTCAATGATGAGCCAGTAAATGCTAGGTTTATAGGTAAAGACTGCGTTGTGCAAATGATAAGGTGTCTGGCACACTGTGCTGGGCCAGTTCTGCTTGCCTATTAGCACTCTGAGCGATTTCCCTTTCGGATTTGACATGTCACCCCTTTCTTTCTTTGAAGACCATAGAAATATTATAATGGCTCATTTGATGACTGCGTACCTGATAAGCGCTGATTCGCTCGAAAGATACACTCTTTTCCAAAAGCAAAGTCGTTCTCAGCAAATTTTGAAGTCGCATGTTAACAGAAATAAAATTCGTAATTGCCCAAAAGTCTTTGCGTGCGCTGACAAATCAGATGTCGCATGCCCACAGAACCACATCAGAGTTGCTCTCTGTTGCGACACTTGTCCAAGCATTTATAAGAATGAGAGAGACAAAACCTTCGAAATCACTCAACCTTAAGTTGATGGATGCTTCGCTGATTCTGCTCATCAGAGTCTCGTTTTCCAAGAACCTGTTGCGTTTAACTTTGCTCTTGACAACCGACCAGAACTGCTCAATGGGATTGAGCTCAGGCGCGTATGATGGAAGATATGCACAACGATATCCCCGAGATTCAATATACTGAGAGATATCGTCAGCCTTATGAATAGGAGCATTATCCATTACCAAGTAATGGCCTCTCATCTGCTCATATTTATCCATCTCATCCATTGTAGCCTTAAGGAAGCTAAGATAGTGTCCAGTTACAGTTCCTGTGCTTGTAAGCTCGGAATGACCCCCACGGTTTCTTTTCTTGGTTGGTGGCTGTGGAAGTCTCAAGCTGCACTTAATCAGACCTGATGCAGAGATTGCACCCAAGATTGTGGTCGTCCGTGCTCGTGTTTTTGGCACCGTGACCACCGCAGAGGACCCTTTTCTCGACCATGCCATGCTGCACTTCATGTTAATATGGAAGGCAGACTCATCAAGAAAGACACAGTTTGTTCTAAAGTCCATATCAGTCTTGTCCCATTTGCGCACCCAGTCAAGGCGCTCTTGAATCTTAGCCTCGCTGTTCCTGTCTACAGGCTGAAACCGGGCTTTTTTCAGTGACAAGTTGCATTGTGTCCTCACAAACCGATAAAGAGTCGTTTTGGATAGCTTGAGTCCCTCAAATCTCTGAAGCAGTCGCTCCATCAACTGTTCTAGGACAACTGAAGGATTCTCATCAACGTATTCCAAAATAACCTTCATATGCTCTTCATTAAGGATACGCGGACGACCATTTTTTTTACGTTTCTCAAAAATGCTGTCACGGTCCTTTTCATACTGTAAGGCCCACTTTTGTGCTGTACGAACATGTATCCCTAGCTGCTTTGCAGCGGCTGATGCACTTAAAACCTTCTCAAACATCAGGTTAAAGAATCTCACTTTGTCCTGGTCCGTGTAGATTGTACAAGTTCGCTTGGGAGTTGCTTCTCTCATACGGATGTCTATATCCTTTGGCTCGTCGATATGCATAGGAAAGGACTCGCAGTTGCGCTCGCAAGCTATATTGCGCAAATACTGTGTGTGAGAACTCACAGTTTGAAGAGCGTACACCTCCTCATCAACGATATAGTCCATGGGCTCAGGCCTGCATTGCTCATCAACAACATGATCCTGCCCGTCTTCATAAAAAAACTGATTGCTCATTTCAATATGTGCAATGTGTATGGAACAAGGAAAGCTGGGGACCTGAAAAGGTAACATGTTTATATAGTGATGACCATGCCAAGGCTTCTGTGCGACAACTTTTCTGGGCATGCGACATCTGATTTGTCAGCGCACGCAAAGACTTTTGGGTAACTACGAATTTTATTTTTGTTAACATGCGACTTCAAAATTTGCTGAGAACGACTTTGCTTTTGGAAAAGAGTGTATAAAAAAAACGATGATTAAAGAGAGAGGATGTTTGGTTGTCGAATTTTCAAATTTGGGAGTCATGACTCGTTAGGGCATCCCGATCTTTGTTAAAAGATAGTAGCGTTCTTCCCTCGTTTCGCTCCAGAGAACGCTAAGCGGAACCTCTGCGTAGAGATTTGGCAACGGCTTCATTGCCATGACAGCTTGGGAAAACGGAGGGCAGGGCCCGCCTAGTTAGAAGATATGCTCATACCTTTTTGAAGAAAAGCAGAACCAGTTTCGGTCTACTGCTGTGCGTCAGGGAAACGGCGAGGAACAAAGCGTAAAGGAGCAGGTCCGTCTTCCGGGATCATGTTGCAGGACGGTATATAAGATCCAGTAATTGGTTTTAGGAAACATTGACGATGCATTTTACGAAGCACATCGAGATGTGCAAATTGCGTTTACTTCTCTCGAATGTGCACCGTAACATTGTACAACGAAGATTCGACAGTCGTTCCAAATGCTCCTCCGAGATATACGAAGGTTATCGATTTGCTTCGTCGGTATATCATTCTGAGGCATGAATAGATCATCCACCGGGCTTCTGAAATAGCACATGATGAACGAGACATTGCTATTGTCAAACTGACCAATGTTTATTGAACTTTAGATATAAATTGCTGGATGACTTAGTGGCCCCTTTTGGTTTCGCCGCGTGCACCTTGAGTTCTGGTGTCGAGCTGCTTCAAAGCAACCGAAATACCATCTCTGCATGAACAGCGCGGCTTACTGGTTTATTGCGTCAGTGACAACAATGGTCTGCCATTACGCCGCTGATTGCTGGAAAGTCGCCTATATGTAGTTGTTCGTTCACTTTGTCTGGATGCTTCTCGAACACGACCATCATTCAGTTCCTACAACAATATCATACCGAATCGTTGGGCTTTGTAGTTCGGCGTTGATGACTTTTTCGCAACTCACCATATGGAAACGGACATCATATAGAACTTGGAGCACAGTATCGACGGATGCCATGAGTGCTGGCTCATTATCCACTGTAAAGATCGCAGGTTCAATTCCTGTCTGCTTCACCAGGCCACAGCACTGTGCTGGGACATCGAGCGAACCACGTGTAGGGTTTCCTCTGACACCCCCAATACAGAATGATTTGGGGTTGGGAAAGCCAATATTCGCCGTCCCCACAACGTCGATAAACAGCCATTTGTTATGTTTGTACATAGCGTCGATAGAAATGGAGCCGATCATGCGCGAAGAAAAATGTAACGCAAAATTCATTTTGCCATCAAAATGGATCCTATCCTGCAATGTGTGTATCAACTGCAACAAGGCATAGCTATCGAATACAGCTTGTCGCAAGTTGGAAGTAATCCTTTAGCGTTGGATGGTAACCTCGTTCCATCAAGAAGCTATATACTCATCACGCCATTGCCGCTACGCGCGTTTATCCGTCTGTATCTCTGCCTTCTTGATCCAGACGACGATTTATAGGGCAAGAAGAGTATGCATCCAGTGCGTTCCTCGGAATTCTTGTATATATACTCTCTCCATTCTGTGCGACGTACAGATACCGGTTTTACGCGGACCTTATACGGGCACTTCAATCTCCCGGGATCCCTTTATGTCTCTATCCGCAGAACCATAGCGAAACCACTGGCAGTCCGCGAATGTCTTGGATATGGATTTCCTAAGGAGTCCAGAATCCGGTCTTATCGAATAACCTAGTCCAACGAGAAACTCAACTCGAACTGAGACGTTAACATAATACAACTAGTACATCTACCGCAAATATAATACTCGTCGTAATTTGTGGTAACGTGTGGGCACAGTTTTGCAAAACAAATTCTTCAACGCCGTGAAATCTGTGTTGTAGCTGCCCATTGAACTGATTTTGCCGAAAAAACGACACGAAGGTCGTTGTAATGGCAAACTCTTCTATTATTATGGCTTATCCAGTCGACTGACCTAACCATACCTCAGAGCCGATTGGCATGAAAAGCCTACATTAGACAACTTCCAGCCTCGCCAATCTGAGAAGTGCAGTCAATTTTCCGTGGACTCATTACTGGAGACAGGAGGGAGGCATGGCGGAGGTAGGCGAAAACTGAGAAGTGGGCCCGCATACTGGGTTTTTAAGCGGAGATTCTCAGGTTGGGCGGGCGCGATTTTCTACCTTCTCTGTCTCAATTTTCCAGCAACGTTTTCTGTTTTTCTTTTCTTTTCTTTTTTCGTTATCGGCACAAGGTTTTCGCAAAAAATAGCCCGGAGCTGAAAAGCGAGCGTGCGTGCGTGCGTCATTGGAAAAGGAAAGAAACATCCGGCAAGGGGCGCATTTGTTGCCAATGGTTATTGCAATGACGCAGTTCAACAATGATCTCGAAATTAACGGCTATACACTAAAGACACCCAAAATGTTGGGTGGCGTGGATAATGTTGCCATTGCCTATGGACAAAGGTACATACATGTGTATCGCAGGTCGCAAGCTCCTAACTAAAAGGCTTGCTAGGAATCGGGATAGATTGCCCGTTGTGGCCAAATTGTCCTATCAGACTTTACGGTTGGAAAGAGAATATCATATTGTTAAACGCCTGTACAGGAACGCCGACGCAAAACAATTGTTATGTCAACCTCTTGAAAAGATCATGTTACCGAATGGACTTGTTGTCCTTATTTTTGCAGACTATGGTATATCGTCGAGATATAAGGCACAAGAGAAAGGAAAGCTTAATGTCTCTTTTCAGGTACCAATCGATTAGAATCCTATCAACCTTCATCATCAACAACAACCACCGCCGAAGAGGATCGATCCTCAACATCACCACCATTGCTCGATTTACAGACTTTTCTAGACTTTGCCATTCAATGCTGTCATTGCCTGGAGCTAGTACACAAACATCAAAGTAAGTAAAGTCTGGGGATGGTGATGATGATGTAATGGTTTACTGATTAAAAAATTCCATCCAATAGTCGTCCATGGTGAAATCAAACTGAGTGCGTTCTTGTGGCCTGAAAAGGAGACTGTAAAGATCTGGAATTTTGGCAGTGGGGCCCGAAGTCTGGAAGCCCATTTAACATCCGAAGGTTGGCGAAAAACCATCCATCGCAGTGCAGCTGATCATTTTGGCTGGGAAATGCTGGTTTACATGTCTCCGGAGCAGACGGGCAGAACTACCTTTCAACCTGATCATCGAACCGATCTTTATAGTCTCGGCATCACCTTCTTTATCGTCCTGACTCGCTCCATTCCGTTTGCTCATAATAGCCCAATGGAAATTGTTCATAGCGTTCTGAATCGCAAGATACCGGCGGTCCATCAGGTCCGCCCCGATATACCCGTTGTTATTTCCTCCATTATAGAAAAATTGACCAACAAGGTAAACCGTTATCTGGTCGGTGTACTCTCTTAGGAAAAACCCTGACGTTTTCTTTCGAATCAAAAGTCGCCAGATGAGCGTTATTCAAGTGCGCACGGGTTGCGCGAAGATCTAAAAGAATGTCAGCGACAGCTTGAAAAATCCCAGGTATGTTTTTCCCGCAGAAAAGCAATACTGTGAATTAACGGAAGTGAGATTTGTGTATAGAATATCTGCCCTTTCCCACTGGGCCAATATGACATTGCGAGTGTATTTACGTTGCCGAATGCCTGCTTTGGTCGAGAGAAGGAAATAGAGTTGATTAGCAATGTGATACGGCGGACAGCATATCAGTGTGGCCACCATTACCACCGTCATCATTCACGACGAGCAGCAGCACGTATGGAAAGCAAGAAATCAACAACAACGACTGCTACTACAACATTGATCGAGAAGAATGGCGGTTGTGCTCAACGGAAGAAACGTTCGACGGAAATTGTGGCTATTCATGGCGCAGCTGGTGTAGGCAAATCGACTTTGGTGCGTAATATTCAGCAGGTGGCGCGTGAATACGGTTATGTGGCGATTGCGAAATTCGACCGACGTAGTCCTATGCCGTACGGTTGTATATTACGGTGCATGAGTATCTTCTTCAAGAATATTTTATCGGAGCTGCCTTCCGAAGTCGACCGATTCTCAGCCATGCTCAAGGAACAACTTGGTCCGCAGGCTGTCTCGCAACTACCGACACTATTACTCGACAATGTCCCGGAAATCAAAATCTTCCTAGGTAACCCTCAAGCCAGTAAAGAATGTGAGAGTGATATGGGTGGCAGCGAAATCAAGACTCGGTTTCATTCCGCGTTTACGGAAATCTTTCAAGTCATGGTACGATTCAGATTTGTCACTTTGGTAAGTAGCGTTGTTTGTGTTACACAAGAGGAGGCCATTGAAATTTTCTTTTTTTAGTTTCTGGAAGATCTGCATCAAGCCGGTTTGTATAAATTTGGTGCTGCGTTACACAATACTGCCATTGACTGTGTCACCATATGATTAGATGAAGCATCCATTGAATTGTTGCAGTCACTGATTTCGGCAAAACTGCAATTCTTGGTGATCATGACTTACCGTCGCCAGGAGATCTCAGAGGCTATCACTGAATGGTTAAGCAGTAGTGACCATTGTAGCTCTGTCAGCTATGTGAAACTCGAGAACCTGGATCAAGCAGCACTGATGGAACTTGTGCGAACACCGATGCATCGGGACCGCGAGATTGACAGAGTCTTGTTAACGCCCTTGGTGGATTTTGTGTACAAAAAGACGCGTGGAAATCCGTTTTATGCTTGTCAGCTGCTGGCTACGCTAGAGAAAAAGGGGCTTCTATATTTCCAGTGGGAACAAGGACGCTGGGAGTACAATCTGCCAGAAATTGAAAAGGCGTTAGTCCACGAAATGGGCGAAAAGAATGATGCAGACATTGACGTGGAGTTCTTGGTGCGACGGTTAAAGGAGTTGCCACGGGACGGTCGCAAGTTTTTAAAATGGGCATCGTTTATAGGCAACAATTTCTCGTTTGAGACCGTACGTTATCTGATGATGGAATGCGAGCCCGAAACATCGGAGATGGATAGCGACAATGAATACGAGGAGGAGTTCTCGCCCATGTCGTCGTCGCCTATGAAGGAAGGTGTAGTGGATATGACGCGCAAGAATGATGCGATTAATGGTTTACAGTCGGCTCTGCAGCAAGGGTTTATCGAGGCCTTCTCGAATGACGAGTTTGGGTTCAGTCATGACCGGTATTCACAAGCCGCCATGATGCTGGCCAAGCCAGAAAAGCGTGAGCTGCTGCATCTGAAGATTGCGTCGTATTTCATGGATCAGCCAAACGTAGACACGTTTTGGGTGGCTGACCATATCAAGGCTGCGGTGCACTTGATCAAGCCGTTCGAAAAGAAAGCCAAGCATCGTGCCTTGTTGATCCAGGCTGGCGATAAGGCGTATGGTTCAGGCGCCCATAACTTGGCCTTTTCTTATTATATGAGCGCTCGCGAATTGTTGAGCCATGATCCGTGGACGAACGGGCATGACTCCAAGTACCAAGAGACGCTGCACTTGTTTACACGCTTGGCAGAGATCAGTTGGTTTATGGGCAATGACATGACAACCGATCTGTTAAACACCATCTTTAAGAATGCCACGTCTGCCATTGATCGAGCTGCAGCGTATCGCATTCTCCACCGATACCATTTCTCACGCAAAGAGCATCAAAAGAATTCTTCCATCTTGCTCGAGTGTCTTGCTGAGCTGGGTATTGACAATATGACCATTGACTTGTCCGATAACGAGCTGCGAGAGCTGTACGAGGCAACGCGGAAAGAAGTCTTGGCGGTTGGGCTGAACAAGATGGCAGAGTTACCAGTGTGCGATAGTCGGCTAATCCGGACGCGACTCCTGATTTTGGAAGAGTTTTGTTTGTGGGCCAACTGGATGAACGACACCAGGGCCATGCTGTCAGCCGGTTCGCGTCTGGTGGTGTTGACATTGAAGCACGGTACGTCACCCACGACCGGCGTCGGGTTTGTCTTCTTCGGTATTGCTGCCATGCAGCTTTTCAAAGCCTACGAGTTTGGGCAGCAGATTGGCGAGGTCGGGGTGTCGCTATGCGACAAGTATGGCGGGAATTCCGAATCTGCGCGCGCGCGTTATCTGTACGGTGCGTTCTTGAGTTCGTGGAAGTACCATTACCGGGACTCGCTACCCATGTTTCGGCAGGCCTTGAAGCAGAGTCTACTCGGTGGGGACAGAATCTATGCCACGTTTTCGCACTTGCATATTGTGATGGGCATGCTGCTTTGTGGAGCGCACATGTCTGACACACTGCGTGAAGCTAAACTGTGCCTGGATGAAGTGATTGGGTGGAACGAATCGATTGGAACCTCGATCCTGGTGACCACGATTATCCGGATGGTACTGGCGCTACAGGGCAAGACGTACTTGACGGAAGAGGGCATTTTTGACGACAAGGATTTCCAGGATGCGACATTTGTGGCCGACATGTATGAGCAGAACCCGGATTCCGGTTTACCCATGTACTGGTACTTTGCGATCAAGTTGATTGTGCTGGTCGTGTATGGTTATGATGAGGCGGCGTTCAAGATTGGGCAAAAGTATGCACAGTTGGCGGATATGCAGCCTTCGCATCGGCACACGCATCTAATGCTCTTTTTCCATTGTCTTGCCATGGTCCGACTGATTCGGGCCGGCAAGGGCGACTTTGTAAAACAGATTGAAAAGCACCGAGATACGTTGAAGGAATGGGCCAAGCATTCACCTGTCAACCTGGAAATGTTTGTGTCACTGATTGATGCAGAACTGGCATCGCTCACGCCCGAGATACGACGCGCGGAACAGCTCTATGATTTGGCGATCGATCAAGCGAAACGCGGGCAATGGAATCTGGAATTGAGCATCATGTATGAGTTTGCGGGCGAATACTATATCCGAAGCGGGTCAAGGCACGTGGGTACGCTGTTGATTGAAAAGGCTGTAGCTGGCTACCGACATACGGGCTGCTATGGTAAAGCAAATCAGTTGGAGCGGTTACATCATTTGAGTAGCAGCAGCAGCAGCAGCAGCAGCAGCAGCAGTAGCGGTGAGACGGCGGATAATAATAATGACGACAAGCCATGTTGTGATGCGAGTGTGCAGACTGAAATGCATGTCGTGAGTCCACGACGTGATTCCTTTGGCGATATCAGTCTCTCTGAGCCGTATACGGTGGACATGTCGTCGACGACGGCGGTTCAGGCTACACCTGAGGAAACACTGCTTACTTTGGATGTGGTTGATTTGGCATCTATTCTCAAGAGCTCGCAGGTAATCTCCAGTGAAATGAACTTTGAGTTGTTAATGGAGCAAATGCTAGGGGTATGTTTCAAAGCGTACGACGTAGAGATCATGAAGATTATTAATGACCCTTTCTAATTCTTATAGATCATTTTGGAGAACTCGGGTGCAGAATCGGGTGTGATTGTGATTAAAGAGGATTCGTCGTTCTTGATCATGGGACGTGGGTCTCAGACCGATGGATGCGAAATTCTAAAGAAGCCGAAGTTGTTGACCGAGGATGCGAATTCTGTGGTGACCCGAGTAGCGATCTATGCGATACACACTCAAGAGTCGCTACTGATCCCGGATATTCAGCAAGACTCGAGGTTCTCTGATTTTGCGAGTCATGCAAAGTCGGTCATTTGTGTACCGATTACACACAAGTCAGCTATCGTCGGGTGCATCTACATTGAGGGCGCGGTGGGCTCGTTGACGGCACGGCATGAGGTTGTGCTACGGCTGTTATCGCAGCAGATTGGTATCTCGGTGACAAACGCGTTATTGTTCAAGAGCATCCAAAAGGTGACCTATGCCAACGTCAAGATGATTGAGAATCAGAAGGCAGCATTGGAAGAAGCGCGCAAGAGCAAGGAAGCCGCGCTGCGTGCGATGAAGCTCAAGGCGGATTTCCTGGCCAACATGTCCCATGAGCTGCGGACGCCGTTTTCTGGCTTCTATGGCATGATCTCGCTACTTTCTGAAACCTCGCTAGATGCCGAACAGCTGGATATTGTGCATACGGCCAAAGAGAGCTGCGAAATGTTGTTAAAGATCATTGACGACCTGTTGAATTTCTCAAAGCTGGAGGCAGGCAAGGTGGTACCTGATTTGGGTCCGCTTGTGGTGGAAGAGTTGATTGCGGATACATTTGAGATCCTGAGCTCGCTGGCTGCTAGAAAGGGACTCGAATTGGCGTACATTGTCGCATCGGACGTGCCAGAGACGGTGAATGGTGATTCTTCACGGTTAAGGCAGATCCTGACCAATTTGGTTGGCAATGCCATCAAGTTTACGCATGAGGGTGGAGTGGTGATCAAGTGCGGACTGGAAGAAGAGCTGGAGGACGACCATGTGCGGCTCAAGTTTGAGGTGATTGATACGGGTATTGGTATTGATCCGGAGCAGCAACGGAACTTGTTTGAGCCTTTCTCGCAAGTCGATGGAAGTACGACTCGAATGTATGGTGGTACAGGACTTGGACTTTCTATCTGCCTACAGTTGGTGCGACTGATGGGTGGCACAGTGGGCGTGATCTCTGAACCCAACAAGGGATCGAATTTTTGGTTTTCTGTGGTTGTGAAAAAGATCAAAGAAGTGGCAGCATCGGCAGAAGATGCACGGCGTACACCGGGACCCTTGTTAAAAAAGAGCAGCATATTACTTGCGACACCTCAGGATGCGACGGCAAACATGCTACGGTCGTTACTTGCCGACTTACACATCAGTCGAACAAGCGATACGCATCATGCGATTGCACAGGCGCTACAGGAACGGCATGATATATTACTGCTTGATATTCCGCCGATGCCGAACAGCTATATTGTGCAGCAGTTGCAGAGCGTGGACGATGACCCAGAGTGCGAACTGCATATCATTCTGCTTTATACACCAGCGACAGAGGGCCACAAGGTAGCTGCGGAAGCGACGAATTCCGCGTCTGATCGCCGAGGACGTATTGTGAAAATGGCCAAGCCAGCGCGACGAGCCAAGCTGTTGCGCGTACTTGAGCAAGTTGTCGATCATCATCCACGAGGGGCATCACCTTCATCTCCGACGACCTCTTCTTCCTCTACTACAACTACGTCTACAACAAGCAATAATCATAATCATAATAGCAATAGTATGATGACGGCTTACTTTACGCCTGCCGAATTGGCATGGTTTAAAGGAAAGCCAGTGTTGATTGCCGAAGATAATATGGTTGCCCAGAAACTGCTCCGGAAGCAGCTGGAAAAGCTGGGATTTGTGGTGGAGAGTGCGAATAACGGTGAAGAAGCAGTCAAGTTATGGCGACAGCGGTCTGTCGATCATTTTGTCATTGGATTTTTTGACCATCATATGCCAAAGGTAAAAAAGGAATTATGGGGGGAAAGCCTGGAGGTAGTAATCTCATTGTTGATATACCAGTGCGACGGTGTGGAAGCTACGCGACAAATTCGAAAACAAGAAGCCCAAGAAAAGCGAACACGACGACTTCCGATTATTGCATTGACGGCTGACGTACAAACCACAGCACGAGAAGTGTGCGTGAACGCCGGTATGGATGGCTACTTGACCAAACCCTTGATCCCCAAAGACTTGGCTACGACTTTACGAGCACTTTTCACTACTACTTGATAACCAAGAAAGAATTAAGCATTGTACATTATTTTTGCATTTCTTTTCTCTCTCATATTCCGCCCCTAATACACTTGTCGCTTACATTTCAAGATTACTGGATTCTCCTGATTTGTGGCAAGTCTTTTACCGTTTTCTCTTTGGTTTGCCTTGCGCTATTTGTTCAAATGATTTGCGTCTTTAAAATGAATCTGCTTCATTGTGCGTGTGGTGTGTGTGGATACCTTAAAATATTGCCGAAGCCTTGGGTTTGCGGCGTGGAGCTTGGATCGTACTCTTGAATTCGTAGTCTATGGACTTGGACGCGTTGTCGTGGATCGACCTATCGTAAGCAAGCCATACACTCGGTCACGTCATAGAATTTCCCACCATAGAGTATGTTCATCAGTCAAGAGAAAAGTCGAGAGTAAGGAAAAGTTTCGATGCATGTTTTTTACTGCTTTTTAGCACTACAGCTCCGTGTCGTTGATTGTACACGGCTTCGTAACGCGTCGAACTCGCGAAGAATCATGGAGGCGTACGCGAGGTCATCGATGAACAACACTTGCCGTGTTTTTCACTCCTCTAGTCCGCGCGTTTTCCCATATTGCATAGGAACCAGTCAAAGAGCAAGGGCCTTTACATCGAAAAGTTCCTTATCACGCGTATCCATCGAACCAATTGCAGCATATATGGAATGCTGCGTCCTGTTATTGGGCAAGTCCCCAATATGACGTGTCCGATGCGTGTATAAGAGCGGATTATCTTTGGACGTCGTTCATCACAATGAAAGGTAAGCTTTTCTCTATATGTATTTGCTTCCTGCTGCCCCATGATGCTAAGCGTTTATCGGATTTTGACGTCCCACTTTCAAAGTGCCCTGGTTGCCTCTCTCTCTCTCTTTCTTTGGCGTACACGACGGTAAGTGTGTGTTGTCATTCCTATAACGCCTGCAGGAAATGCATTTGTCCTCTCCGCTGCTGCCCGCTGTCACCTTCCTCTCTCCCTCCCCCGTAACAAAATGCGTATACAGGTAAGGAAACCCTCCTTGTGCCAAAACTGCTGTGCTCATTCGCAAATCTCTTCCTGCATATTCGATCTTTTCTACACACAATTTGAATTTTTCATACTTTTCTCTATCATATTTACTGTAGTTGAATAAACTGTAATTGTTCCTTGAAGCAGATGAGAAATAATGGAAGCAGTGGATTTTGAAAATCCAAGGTGGCACAAGAGTGTGCATTCCGAAGTAGTAACAAGGAAAGGTGCAAACCCCCCTTTCCTTTCTATTACTCAGCTTTTTTTCTTTCCTTTTTACTTTATAATGGGATTTGTATCATCTTTACGATTATGGCTTAATAATAACAACAACAACAGACAAAGAGGAGAAGGAAATAGTGCCCGTAGCAGTACTATTAGTAATAGTAAGGAAACACAAGGAACGGCATCATCCACACATAGCAGCTCGTCCAGCACCAACAAACCCGGGCATCGGTACGAAGCCGGTCGAAGGTTCCATGATATCCAAGACGTATCCTATCTATTCCCGAACGACGACGAAGGTAAACGTGATTTTCGTTTTGCGTAGGACGACCGCGGAGCTGAAACTCTCTACAAGAGGTCGATCGTATCCACCAACAGCATTGGATTGTGCGCCATATTATGCAGGGGTAAGACACACATCTGAAAACATAGCGTGCGCGCTTGTATTCACCTTTCTTTTTAGCAACTTTCAATCACCTGTGCATGAAGCACTTGAAAAGGGTATCCAAGTACTCGATTCAGGATGTGGTTAGTAGGCGGGGAAAAGGGAAAAAAATTTCTGCTGGCTGATCCAACCACCCACCACAGGACCCGCGACGTGGTGCCTGGATATGGCCGAAATGTACCCTCAATCCACCTTTCACGGCGTGGACGCCTACCCTGTTTTCCCAAGCGAAGTCAAACCAGCCAATTGCCATTTCTACCTAGCCAATGTCGCCGATCACTTGCCGTTCCCAGACAACTACTTCGACTTTATTCACCAGCGCCTCTTGCTGTTTGGCTTGACAAGGAACGATTGGCGCCGGACCATTCAGGAGTTGTTACGTGTCCTCAAGCCGGGCGGTTGGCTTGAAATCATTGAGGTCAGTCAGTCGCGCGTTCTCCCGCCTCTATTAGGAACGACTCACCTCGAATAAAAAGCACAGTGCGACATTGAGTTTGTCAACGAAGGTCCCAAACAAAAACGCGTCATGCAAGCCATCTTCAAGGCTTTCGAACAAAAGAACATGAGCCATATCATCGCGCGTGAACTTGGGCCCCAGTACCTCAAGCCCACGGGCCAACTCGAGGACTTGCACGAGAAAATCGTCCCCTTCCCCTTGAACCACGGCGGTAAACTCGGTGAGCTCTTCTGGGCCGATTTCCAGCAGGCATGTGAGGCCCTGCACGCCTGGCTCAGCAAGATTGACCCCCTCTTTCAAGACTTGCAGACCTACAAGACCTACTTGGCCACCGAGTGCGCCCCAGAGTGCAGACAGAACAAGACCGATATGGTTTGGCATTGTTATTATGGACGCAAAAAGCAACAATAAAGATGAACGGTATTATAAAACTACTACAAGAGGTATTATGCTGTTGTGTACATGAGTGGGGAGCAAATACGATAATAAAACTATATACAATACGCCCCTTCTATTATTCATTCGTAGCGTGGCGTATACTCTGGCAAATCGAGATCCACATTCACTGCGTCGTCACCTCCAACGACTTGAACTCTGGCTGTCTGCAGCTCTTGCTCACTTTGCGCTTGTTGTGGATAATCAGTAATGATGATGGGAAAATGCACAGTCAGTGGTTGAGTGTCGTACTGGGAATGCGTCGTGAAATGAACAGTGAGACGTAGCCGATGTGAGATTTCCAGAAAGGGGTCAAAGTGGTGCGGGCGTAGAGGTTGAGGAACCTTGACGGACGGAGTCAGGTGAATTGGTGTCCTGATAAAGTGAATCTCTGAGCTTGTGGAGAACGTTGGCGGATGATACGATGCCGGTGGGAAATGGTGAACAATGGGCGGTAAATTGTGAACACCTGATTTGGTCGAAAATCTTTGTTGAACCAATAAGTGCCCTTTTCTTCTTGGCCCCCCCCCGCTGTTCATATTAGAGTTACCTGTACGTCTCTAACTCTTCTAAAGCCAACTCCACGCGATCCACTTCAACTCGTTCCTTCTCCACACTCCACCGTAACGCAATCACGACCTCTCCAGCTTCGATCGCCGCCGCCTTCGGCACCTCGGCAGACCACTCGAACCATTCTCTCACTCCATGATACTCGACGCTGGGGATCAGCGCCGACGGACTCGGTAAATAATGCCTTTTCACCGTCACATCTCGCTGCACTCGATGTTTTTTCGAACTAAGTGTCCCTCCCGTCGAGAAATTCGCCACAAGCGTGTACTCGACAAACGCATGACGGGCCTTGATGCTCGGTGGCAAGTGCGTCGGCAGGTGTAATCCAAAGTCAATCACCGGTGCGCCTGTGAAAATCAACTCTTTTTCGACTTCGCACACCGTGACCGTCGTCTGCAAACTGGTCGTGCCGTTCATATCCGAGGCTCCTGGGATAGCGTCGCGCGGCAAGAGTGCCACCGGTGCGGTCAAGTTCAGCCCTGCGCGACCTGTAAACTGGAGCGTAATACGGTTCCATTTGATTTTACGGTCATGGAAGACCACGTTGCCCATCAGCCTTGTCCGAACTTGGGACATTGGGTTGTCTCGACTGGCGGGTCCGATAAAGTACACTGGTGCGTCGTCCAATATCACATCGACCGGTGGAAGTGGTTTCTGATGATGATTGTGTGTCTTCTTCATGTATCTTAGTTTGAGAGATGCGTGAGAAAGAAAGAAAGAAGGGGAAAAAAGAAAAGGAGAGGACTCTCCGCAATACGGCAAAAAAATTTCGTGACGGCTGGGTAAACTTTGTTTCACTGCTGCACATGCTGCACACGCCCACGTTCTTTTCCAACTCCAGATTATCTTATCATTTACTTTTTATGGTTCAAACGGAAACAAACAACCAAACTTAAAATGCTGCACAACAGGCACCTTTTTCAGTACCTCGGCAACGTACATTTTACCCATGCCTGCATTCACTTTTCTCCACGACGGCACGCCCGAGATATCAAACAGCATTGGCGAATGCTCATGGAACGGTCCACGCTTGACCTTGAATCATCATACGGTTTTTAATGATCTCCACCACCCGCAGAAGACGCCCCACATTACCTCGTGAATATACTGAATACATCGGAAATACATGTATTCTCCAGCCATCGCCTCGACTGTGTCCCGTTGCAAGATCGACTTGGGTTTCAACCGTGGGTGGTCTATCCTCTTGTCCATCAGCTGTCCACTCGTAAACACACAGAAGCCCACTCTGTGATATACATGCCTATCAGCTGAGCACTCCCCCATAGATAGGGCAAAAACTGATGATCATCCAGTCCCCACACACCATGACTTCCAGCAGGCTCTAGCGTATATGTCTTCTGGACCTTCCGCACCAGCTCGAGATACCGTACAAAGATCCGCAACACAATCGCCTGATAGTCCTCTTCGGCAAACCCGCCCAGCAGTGCGATGCCGCACAGCCACGCAAAGAAACTGAGCTCGTGCCCGGACCCATAGTCGATTCGCGTCGCGTTCCCAAAGCCTCCTGTCAAGTACACCGCAAGCTCAGGGATCGCCTCGTGTAACGACTCCGGTAGCGCCTTTTTCATTAGACTCTCTGCGCACTGTTCCCTCCAACCGCGTTGAATTATCTCTCTCTTTTCACAGGCCCCCCTCTTTGCAACTTGTTTACCTGCTCGACTTTGGATAACCATTGCCGAAACGCTTTATTCCCAAACCGTTGCGGATTTTCGAGCGGCGGAAATTTGGCTACCCAACTATCCATCACGTCCAGCATGTCCAGAATACGTTGCGTTTGCTAAGTGTCGTCATTAGACAATATTCGATCGACACAGAGCGAGAGACTTCGTATTTACCGGTGACACATGACAGGGATCCGAAATCTTTTTTTGAATGACGCTACTGTTCAAGAGATGTATAAATGTCAGCAGCCGACGGTACGCTGCACTGCGTGTAAACTTGTCAATGTCCGGTTGCGTGTGAATGCATTTCTGGGGTTCCTTCGGTGTATAGCTCGATAATCTCGGTAATGTGCTCTGACTCTCGTCCTCCATCTTGCTTCAACTCCAAAACGCAAACAGGTTTCTGGAAATTTTGGAAGCCAGCATGAATATCGTCTTTATTTATTACTCATTCATCTTCATCCCTTCTATCCTCTTCATATCGTGCCTGTAATTCCTGCACAATCGCATGGTACATTTCTTTCGGGTACTCGCTTCCTCGGATCTGAAAAGCATAGCAAGCTGATCCAAATTTACTATCAGTTAGCCCCCCACCATTTCACATATCGGATATCCATATTTACCGCGCTCAACCTTGGCCAGGCTCGACCTGAACGCTCCCATTTTCTTGTCCAATGCGGGCAACCATGCTCCACTTAGCATCTCAAAATCTGATCAGAACAAGCCGCATCAGTCGAATCCATCGTCCCTCTCTCTCATACACACACTTTCTTACCTGTGCTGATTTCGCGCAAGAAGCGGCATATCTTTAACGCCCGCTCATACTCTCCAGAAGTCACCATTTGAATCGCATATCGCATCAGTTCGCCTGTGAAATCCGCTATCCCAAGCACATATTCTTCGGGCCGTACATGGAGCCACTATGTACGTTTTGTTTATCTAAACATGGGATCGATTCTTCTTCCCATGGATCAACCAGCACTTTTACCTGACTTCCGGTCTCCTTGTCACGAAACAACGCATCCACTTGGTCTTTACTAATCAGCGCCTGGTGTTCCAAATAATGCAGGAACGCAACCCCTTCAATCTGGTTCGTTCCAATGCTCATTAGATGAAAAATAGCTACATAGGCGATACAGTAACACTTGCAAATTCTTCGAGTCCACCCGTAAAGCTGCGCGCATATCTGCTCTTATTCCATTAACTCGCGTCATACACAAAACACACACACACAAAGAACATGCCTGTAGTAGTTGGGTCCACCCAGTTCAGTCGACAGTTGCCGAAACAGGCTCATGATTTCTTCTTGCTTGCTGAGCGCTTCCTTAAAGTTACGTTTCTTGGCTGGCTGGTTTGCTGCCCTATTCTAAACTGAGTCTCCTTCTCCTTCTTCTTTGTTGACAGCCTGTGTGTAATGTACCGATGAAGCGCAAACACCATCTTTTTACTTTGCGCTGTAATGTCTCTAGTTTGTTTATGCGTCAACATCGCGTCTCCTAAGCATGCATGGTCAAGGTTGCGGATCGGTACCTTGACAATTTAATAATACGCTCACGTCGATCATGCTAATCCCTCTTTTAATCCCTTTATTATTAGCCGCACGCGAAAATGGTTCGTTTACATGAGCGTCCAAGGTCGATCGTGCATCCGTAAAGAATTCGGTAATGTTCATGGCAAGACAGATAAATGCTTTGGACTTTTTTAAAGGTCCGTGCGTTATCTCTCTCTCTCTCTCTCTTATGGACCCTGCTGAAAAGAAAAAGCTCGCATTGATTCTCGTGGACATTCAGAATGACTTTCTCGAGACCGGAGCCCTGCCGGTACCCGAAGCATCCCAGATCTTGCCTACCGTCTTGGATCTCGTCAATGACTTTAAGGACCATCTCATCATTGCGACCATGGTATATCTCTCTCTCTATCTAACGCCTCACCTAATAATCAGCATTTCTATAGGACTGGCACCCTCCTGACCACACCAGTTTTGCCCTGAATCATCCAGGCAAGCGTCCATTTGATACCATCAAATTGGAATACGACGGCACGGTTACAGATCAAGTCTTGTGGCCCTCTCACTGCGTGGTGAGTTCTCCCCTCCTCTCTGTCCGATCAATAGTAATAATAATAACAAGAATAGCAAAATTCTGCAGGCGCGCAACTAGCTCTCCCTCGCGTGGAATCCGTCGCTTATGTCATCAAAAAGGGCACCAACAAGCATGTCGACTCGTATAGCGCGTTCGCAGATAACCACTATCACGAGATCACTGATCTCGCCAAAATCCTTCATCAGCACTTAATCGAGACCGTGGTCATCGTCGGTCTTGCGGCCGACTACTGTGTCAAATTCACTTGCTTGGACGCCCTCAAGTTTGGGTTCAAGACCGTTCTGGTCAAGCAGGGCACAAGGGCTGTGCAATCGGATCAATTGGAACCCACGTTCGACTATCTTCGTTCCAAGGGCGTGTTGGTTGTTGATTATCCGTTTGTAAAAGACCATCTGTTGTGATAGGGTATATTATATACTATTTGCAACTTTTTTTTAACAAGACGTTTTGTTTTGATATGTCCTGAGTTCATTCTCTAGCTCAAACGCCCTGAATAGCAAAAGGTGTCAAGTAACCAAGACGCAGCAGTCAATGCTAGCCACTTACCGTTTCTGGGCAGCCAACAGTTCCGAGCTTTGATTAGCCAATAGGGTCTCTTGTTCTGCAAGCTTTTGCTTCAGCGCTTCCATTTCCACCTGCCATGCTTTGCGTGCCTCTCTAAATCCACGAAGTTTCCTCGACTGTTCATCCTCCCATCGGATATGCTTTTGCTTTGTCATGGCCGATTCGGACTTTAGCTTGTCCAAAGCATCCGTTGCCTGTTTTAGTTGTGCTCGCAACATCCGTGTCATGTTGTACTAATCATAGCCGGTGCAACTTAGCGCGCGTTTTCTTCAAACCGAAGCTCAACCAACCAACTAACCATTTGTTGCCTTTCTGCCTCGACAGAGCTGTCAATCATGTGCTCGTGATGTAGACGACCCATATGCTGCAAATGCTGTTGCTTCACAAATAACTCAAAGTTCAGCTCGTTCCTCAAAAGCAAAACTTCGCGTTTCAATCCTGCAATCAACAGCTTCGTCTCGTCTTGGTCCGCAGCAGATAGACTCGTATCGCCCCATGACATGCCTGTTGGTGGCAGTGAAGCCAAATCTGCATCCTGATATATCGAGTCAATCACCAGGCCTCTACCATCAGCCAAATCGCCTTACCCAAACATCATCGCCGCCCACCAACACTTCAGCCCCACTTTTCAACGCACGATGGATATCCAGAATCGTTTGCATTACGGTTGGTTTGCTACTACTACTGCTGTCTACTTCCGTAGGAGGCCTTTTTTCCTCGGGTTCATCCGAGTCTGAAGTCGAAGCCGATGAAGAAGAATCAAACACCGTTTCGTCAAAAAGAAGATTGGGCTGCTGCTCGCCGTCCTTTTTCCCAGAACTACTGAAGCCCACCCTTGAAGCCGCGTTGGTCAGGTCGAGGCTCATGATCTGAGCAATCACGTCGGGTGGTTCCATCTTTTTCCAACGCTGACCGTCCTCAAGCTCGGTCTTGGTATCCATCGTAACAAGGTTAGGGTGTAGCATATGCCGAGTCACCTGCGTCTACAAACACGTTAGTTATTACCTGGCCAATCATCCATCCACGAAGAAAGCCCCAATTTACAAGAGTACGTGTTTTGAATGTCTCTTCGTCAAACTCCTCCGGCACCGTAAAGTTGTTTTCTCGGAAGTACGAGTATGGCCGCCGTAAGAATTCCAGAAAGTTGCAAGGGTATAGACCGTACAGCGACGTGAATAGAGGTCCCGTCTGCGGATTCGAAGGCGGCGCGGACAATTTGGAAAACGTGTAATCTGCATATCCAAGGAGCTTAATAACACGATGTCAAGATGCCCTCGAAAGGTATATATCTACCGGCGCAATCCCAGCCATTTTCTGCTGCGACTCGAGCAGACGACGTAGCAGCAAAACCAGACTGTGACGACTGCATACCCTGCTTTTGCCGCATATCACGAAGCTGATCCCAACACAACGCCCGTGCGAAAATGTAAAATAGTTGTGGCAGATACGGCGGCAACGCATTGCATATCCGGGGAAGGAGCATAATCAGATTCGTCACTGATAATGCAATCAGCGTCGTAGAGTTGTCGTACTATAAAAGCTTTGGGCGTCCGAGTCTTATTCTTTTTGGCCATCTGCAAGATAAAACACCTACCATCAGCGATTTCAACATGGAGTTAAACAAGTCTGTTTCCAGAATTTCATGCAGACGTGTCCGCTTCGACTCGATGTGAGTCCTCTGTCTCTATACGTCGTTCACAGCAAGCCATACCTTGCGCAACAAGAATTCGCTTAGCAAATACACAATTTGCAGCCGATGTTTGCTTGACAGGAAATACTTGTTCAGCAGCGTATAGAATGGCTAAGGCCCAACGCGAATAAATACAACCACCACCACCTATTCTCTTTCTCTCCTCTCTCTCACCTTCGTATCCGCAGCTCCATAACTCAACAGGACACCAACCAGGTTTTTCGACCACTCATCTTGTTCAAGCTGCAAGAGCGCGGCTGTCTGGTTCTTCTTGTCCTCATCAAGCTCGCGCTTCTGACAGCTCTCAGACCACGCCAGATACTCTTCGACAACCTTTTGCGCCGCATAAAAATACGTCCTCTGCTTCTCCTGCTGCATAATCAGCGCCCCCGCGACGATCTCTCGCGCCTCTTTCTTGACCGTCTCGGTATACGACGCCGTACGCAAGATCGGTTTCAGTGCCGGCTCCCACCAGTCCCGGAATATCCGGAGCGTGCCCAGCACAGGTAACAACAGCCGAACGAAACGCACTAACAGCGCCTGCTGGTTCTGGATCCGGAGCGCGTCCGGATGGCAAGACACTTGATGCTCGGAAAACAGCGTCGTGCCCAGCATGAGCAGGTCGGTCGAGAACTTGTCCACTTCGTTAGACGGCGGTGTGGCTGTGATCCCTCCTGCTGCTGATCCTGCGGTAGTCGTCGAGCTCAATGTCGCTTTCGGTTCACTGTTGCCGCTACTCGCTGCACTGCCACCGGTTGCCGTCGCCGAGGCGCCATTGTGATCTGCCAAATACTGCTCAATCAGATCAATCGTATCCTGGCCATCGGACTCGGCAGTCGCATGACGAAGCGTGTTGTTGACGGAGCGGTAAATGTCTTTAAGTGTGACCATAAACCAGACAGAAAATGAAAACGTTGGCTCGGTTTATGTGTCAGCGGGACTTCATTTTACGCGCTGCATATCATCTGAAACGTTTCCTGCACTGTTACTAGTTCATACCCAATGCGTTACATACATAGACCATAGCATTATCGTTTATATAGAGAGCTCAAACATCTTTACATTAAGAACAAGGTCGCTCCTGAAAATTATTTTTTTTTTCAGCATCAGCTTT
>JSYX01000420.1:0-30739 GCA_000787465.1 Thermomucor indicae-seudaticae
AAATTTTTCTTCATGGGCGCCAAAGAGAAGTCTGCTTGCCGCAAATCATAAGGAAAAGTCCAGTAGGTTGTCTGTGGTTTCAGGCTATTGCGTCTTAATGCAAAGGACATCTTCGAGTGGGTTTAGTGTTCTGTTGGGGGAATCTTCAAACAGTAATTGTGGATTGACAGGTTCAGGTATGCAATTGGCGGAGCCTTTTTCTGGCAAGTTCTTTTTTCTTGTCGCTCATTGAGAAACCAGCCAACAGCAATTTACTTGAGGCCGACGCGTCCCTGACGTTATCACCCCTAAAATCTGTGAGTAATTGCTCGGTCTACTTTTTTAGAAAGCACGGTCTGATTCTAAGTCAACTGAGCATTAGCCTTTTAGTCCAAATCAACGGGGTTCTCCTGCAAATGCGGACGAACAAAGAAATGAGGGAATCACTGTATCGCCAGTAGCTTCATTTTCAGAAACACGATTACACAATTGGCTGACGTCTCAGACTTCAGGAAATGTATTCAGTGAGATCAGTCTTCCAGATTCGCCAATAGAAAGCATAGAGAGTCCGCCTGCAAAGCCAGATTGGGAAAGCGAGATACAGTCGTTTGGAAATGATTCAGAAGAGCAACAGAAAATACTGAGCGACAGAAGCGTTCAGTCTGGCTCTCCGCATGCATCAGAACCCAATGTCTGTGCGCCTCTATCGCCCGTCCGTCGCTTAGATTCGCCTACTGCTGCATCCGAATGCGATACCCTGCCTTATAGTTCTTGTACAAGTTCCGCGGATACCCTTCCTTATTCTGCCTATGATCCAGACATGTCACCTAGAAGGCCTTCTAACCACCATCGATCAACTCCATCGCTATCCAATATTTTCGACGACGACGACGACGACGTCAGTTTTTCATCTATACGGTTGTCGCCCGAGCAAGGACACACTACCAGTCGTCACGCGATATCCACTCAGGATCTTGTGATGTGTTCACAGCAATCAAAACATTCAGCAGATAACGCGTCTGTATACGATAGCGGTTCATCAAATTCGAGCTTTTGGAACGACCTCTCTTCGCCGATAGCCGATGAAGCTTCCGTCCCACTGGATGGGGCTAAGCAGGAGTCGAATGCAGGTACCGGCACGTCATTTGACCAGGCAGATTCCAGCACCGTAAGGTCGGAAACGGTGGCAAAAGGAGAGGAGGATGAGACAAAGAAACCTTCATTTAGTAATTCGAGTCAGAATGACAACATACCCCGGAGCAGCGCGGGGAAGTTGGATCACTATGTAGTACGATCACCGGCGCCTCAAAACTTTGGATCCTTCACGTCGTCGTGGACGAGTCCTTCCTTCCTTTCAGCCTCGCAAGAATCTGTCCGTGCTGCTAGCCAGCGGTCGCCTGCTGCATCACAGTCACCACAAAGACAGACGTCGATTTTGTCTAGAGGATTTGATCGTGTTGTGAAGCAAGCGGATAATAACAGACAGGATAGTGACATTAGGACAATTCTCGCGAAAACATCGTCAGCTGAGAGTCTCACTGGATCAACGCAGGGAAGGCAACGACGGCGCCCTCCTATTGGAATTTCTAAGAGACTGTTACTTGCCGAGTCGAGTAGGTCAAACAAACCAGCTAGTACACCAAGTCAAAACAGCACACTACGCACAGTAGTGCGCAAGAGAAGCTATGGTATGCGAGCTCCCCGAAGGCGATAACCTTATGTCTATGCACACAAACATTTGTAAATATGATCCCTTCTTTTTTTGCGATGGAACGTTTCTTTATGACTATCAGAGATATATGGTTTTGTGGAAGAATGAAAAATAGTGAACATGATGAGCTACGCTTGTTGATGATTACTAATCAATGGCATTGGTACAAAGTACATGTTATCCCAAGATGCTGGTTCCTGTGGTTGTTGTTGCATAGCTAAATAGTATGGGACAGTTGCAGGTGCAGGTGCAGGTGCATGTGCAGGAGGATGAGTGATTGATATGTGTGGATACCATGTCAGATCATCGGGTGAATCAAGAGGCACGACCATGTTTTGTTGTTGTTCTTGTTGTTGTAGGGATTTCAGTTGGGTCAAAAGCTTTGCTTGTTTCTTTTGTAAGCGCCGTATCTCTGCCAAGCAGATTGGTTCATAAGCTTGATGTTGACAGACCCAGTCGAGGGCTTTTTCCACGATTTGATGTTTAGATGGCCTTCGGTGGTTATTATGAAAAGCAGGCAAAGCTTGGGCCAATTGTTGGTATTGCGATCGTAAATGTCCTCTACGGATACGTTCAGTCGCATTGTGTTCGGCACGACGACGTCGTTCAAGGACCTGCTTTTCCATGCTGTATGGATCAGAGGAAGAGAATATAACGAGGAGGGATACAAGTTACTGAGGAGCAGCTCTTTTATGCTGAACGGTTCCCAACAATAGGGGGGCGGGGCGCGAGGAGCGGATGTTCGGATGGAACAGTCGAGCGATATTTACAACTAGCAAGCCGAAGCTCACAGACAGGAGGTCTGTGGGTAGATGCAACAATGCCAAATTCCATATGTTTCTTTTTGACGTACTAAAAATCCGTCATTTTGCACGCGCAAAAACTCTTAGGCATCTGAGAACATGGTTCTGCTACAAACAACCTATCGTGTGACCCTGGTCTTTTTCATTAATACAATGGGTGAACCTTTTCGCTTACTGGTCATCGCATCAGGATGACATCGGTTATATTGTAACCCCCCTATGGTGGTCTCCTATATTTTGGTCTACCGTGAGAACACACACACCCATTTCTCCTCGGAATGGCATCAGTTAACCCGATTGCCCAATGTTCTTTTTTGACAGATGGCTATTGGCCCCGTGACCTTTATGCAGTGGGATATTGACGAAATGCGGTTTTTACAAAAATGGAAATCAACAGCATGAATCCGCTCTTGTCGGCGTCTTTAGCTCATGACATCATTGACGTATACAATTCTCTTTACTCTGTGAAAAGAAGAGTATGTGCTATGGTGCCATAACCAGGGGATAAATCCAAAAATAGCGGATGACACCATCTTTTCGATTACAGTTGACTGCCGATCCAGCGCCACTCCTTATCCTGCAAATCCATTGGATTCACGACGTCATCCTCGGATACCGGGCCCTCGACTTTTCCGTCTTGCTGAAGCTTCTGGAGATGTAGTACGATTCCCCGGGTCGCTGCGCGAAACAAGACGTCTGGGTAACCCTGGTACAACTGGCTCGTAATTTCCACTGGTGTCCATGTTCCACGAGAAGAGGATGACAAGAGCTGGATGAGCTGGTTTTCACGTTCCTGACGATGATGGATGTATTCCTGAATTTTGATGACGCCGTCCTGTACGACCGCGCCATGACCGGGATAAAGCCTTTTCGGTTGGAGGCGTAAAAGCTTGTGAAGGCTTTCAAGGTATTCTGATAAGTTCTCAAACACGGCCGAACCGTGGCCAAGGACACAGTCAGCTGTGAACAAACTCTGTTCTTCTTCGAGCCAAAACGCGCAATGGTCCTTGGTATGGCCCGGCGTATGGATTACCCGGAGCGTCGTGAGCGCATCGAGCTGGAAGACTTGGTCGTCCCGGAGCGGATGCACAGGTACGTCTTCAGGGAATGGTCGGTGCTGAAGCTGTTGAAAGCTTGGAGGAGCGATAAACTTGTGAACCTGAACCGGGGACGAGTCATGCATCAAGGAAGAACAAGAGGACAATACATCCTTGAGCCCGCCAAAATGATCTGGGTGGCCATGCGTAATTATGATATCTGAAATATAGGCTTCAGGCGATATCTTTTTCAAGGATTCTTCCAAAAGCGGTACGTAGCCAGGTTCTCCTTGTCCGCAGTCAATCAATAGCTTCCTTGGCCCCGTCCCAAGCAAATACGTGTTGGTGCCTGAACCCGTTATACTTCAATCTCTTTCTTTCTCATTCCAACCTCTTGCCCTAATTCACGTTACCTTGTAATGTGAATTTCCCTGGGTTAAGTCCTAACACTCGCCATACTCTCTCTGACAGCTGCGCAAACTTGGGCAGTGCTTCGGCCATTGCGGAAAGGAAAAACAAGAGATCTTTCCCATACTATAACTCACGTTACAAAGGGATTTGGTACTGCAAGCTGCCGGAACAGCGACACCGCTTTGAAGTTCCGCCTCGACGTGTCTGCTTACCCGCGAGTTTTCGATTTCTGATTTTACAGCCAAATAATCTTTGAAAACTCAATTGCATACTAGGTGAAACTAGCAATCTGGCTCAATTACTACGAAAGCGCGATCAACCGCCCTTCGAACATCTTGAAATCAACACTCTGGATCCCCCACGCCAAAAGCGTCTTGAACCTAGCAAACTGGATCAACCACCCCAAAAGCGTGATCAACCAGCCCGAAGATGTGTTGAAACCAACACAAGGGATCCACCACGCCAACGGCGTCTTGACGCTAGCAAACTGGGTGCAACACCTCCAAAGCGCTTTAGGAGCAGCATTATCTCGCATCAAAGCAGCCATAGCCGACTGAGTAGCGTTTACCGCGGCGCGCTTGAAGATGTGGACGGCAACAGCGTGTCGGCATCATCACGCGAAGTACTGGAACCTGGGATGTCCTCGAATGCGAGCGAGGCAGAGATCATCGAACAAGCCAAGCAGCAGCTGGCCGAAATGTTTGCGTACAGCAAAGACGCAGAACGACGAGCATCGCGGTTTGCCCTGGAACGAAATGAATTGGAAAGTAAAATGAAGGACTTGAACCAAGCGCATGGAAATCAGATTCAGACCCTAGTCGATGAGCTGGCGCGACAAAAGCAACTCGTGGCACGTTACGAGCGGATGCTTGGCGGTGCTAGCCTCGAAGAGATGGAGTCTCGCGCGGTACAAGCGCGATTCGAACAGCAGCGGGCACGCGATAGGGAAGAGTTTGAAGAACAATTGAGAGAAGCCAATGAGGAAATAAAGGAGCTAGAACGCGTCCTGCAACGAAAGGAAGAGGAGAACCAACAGCTTAGGTCAGATATCGAAGCTGAACGAGAACGCCTAAACAACGACAAGGAGTTCTTGGCTCGTGAAAACGCGCAGCGAGTAGCGGACTTGGAGGATCAATTGAAAGCGCAGACGAAGGAACTGGATAATTATAAGCAATGGTATGCCGACCAGGAGACAACATTACAGGAAACAGAACATCGATTGCAGCAGAACGAACAAGAACTGCAAGCACTAGAGCAGGGTCTACAGAAACGAAACGAAGAATACGAGAGATCTCAGGATGAGTTGGCAAAAGCGAAGCGATGCTTGATAAACAAGGACAGAGAAATCAGTGATTTGCAAGCTCTTGTCGCACGTGATAAGGAACAATTCGAAAAACAATTAAGAGAAGCCAATCAAGAATACAAAACGCTAGAACGCGCGCTACAGCGAAAGGGAGAAGAGAATGAACAACTTCGCTTACAATTGCAAACAGAACAAGAGCGGCTAAACAACGACAAAGATCAGTTGGTTCGTGGAAATGTACAGCGAATAGCAGAGTTGGAGGATCAATTGCAAGAACAGACAAAGGAATTGGATACCTATAAGCAATGGTATACTGAACAGGAAACGGCATTACAGGAAACAGAGCAACGACTGCGGCAGAACCAGCAAGAATTGAAAGCACTAGGACAAGATTTACAAAAACAAAAAGAAGAGTACGAGATAACTCGAAATGAATTGGCAGAAGCAAAGCGACGCTTGAAAAACAAAGACAACGAGATCAGTGACCTGCAAGCGAGATTCGAACAACAATTAAAAGAAGCCAACCAGGAAATCAAAGCGCTAGAACGCGCACTGCTACAAAAGGGAGAGGAAAACGAGGAGCTTAGGTCAGAAATGGAAAAGGAACGAGAACGCCTCAATAACGACAAGGAGCATTTGCTTCGCGAAGACGCACAGCGAATAGCCGACTTGGAGGATCAATTGCAAGAACAGACAAAGGAATTGGATACCTATAAGCAATGGTATGCTGAACAGGAAACGGCATTACAAGAAACAGAGCAACGACTGCGGCAGAACGAACAAGAATTGGAAGAACTAGAGCAAGATTTGCAGAGACAAAAAGAAGAGTATACGAAAGCTCAAGATGAATTGGCAGAAGCTAAGCGACGCTTAAAAAACAACGACAGAGAAATCAATGATTTGCAAGCTCTTGTAGCAGAACAAGCGAGGTTCGAAGAGCAGAGGGCACGTGACAAGGAACGGTTTGAAAAACAATTGAGAGAAGCCGATCAGGAAATCAAAACGCTAGAACGCGCACTGCAGCAAAAGGACGAAGAGATTGAGAAGCTCAGATCAGAAATGCAGGCGGAACGAGGACGACTAAACAAGGACAAGGAGCAGTTGGTTCGTGAAAATGCACAGCGAATAGCAGATCTGGAGGACCAATTGGAAGAACAGACCAAGGAATTGAATAACTATAGGCAATGGCATGCTGACCAGGAGGCGGCATTGCAGGAAACAGAGCAACGATTGCGTCAGAACGAACAAGAATTGGAAGCACTGGATCAAGATTTACAGAAACAAAAAGAACAGTACGAGAGATCTCAAAATGAATTGGCAGAAGCAAAGCGACGCTTAAAAAACAATGACAGAGAAATCCGCGATTTGCAAGCTCTCGTGGCCCAACGAGACAATGAATTGACCATGCTAAATGGTGAACGATCGTCGTTCCGGGATAGAAACAGCAGTTTAGCGGACGAACTTTCGAAGACCGCCTCCAATCTCGACAGAATGGCAAAGGAGGTAGCTGAAAGGGAGAACGAGATTATGCGACTGGAGAGCGCACGGTCCGATATTCGTCAGCGTCTCGACGCAGCGTATGCCCGGGAGAAAGAACTTCAAGACGAGATACAAGAAATGCAGCGTATAATTGATGAAAAGAACGTCATGCTTGGCAAACTAGAAGAGGTTTCGGAAGCGGTTGCGGACGCAGCCGCGCATGTTCAAGTCCTAGAACGTCATTTAGAAGAGCGCGACCGAAAGCTAGCTGCATTGGAAGAAGAAAAGTTGCAACTTACCAGACAGCTGGAGACCGCCAGCACCCGCGTGAAATCATACAGTGAAGAAGTAGAAGAACGCAACAGGAAGCTAGCGGCATTGGAAAAAGAAAAATTGCACCTTACCAGACAGATAGAGTCCGTCACAGCTCGCATAAAACAATATAGTGAGGAAATGGAAGGGCACGACGAAAAGCTGACTGAATTGGAAGAACAAAAATTGCATCTTACGAGACAGCTCGAGTCTGCCACAGCACGCATGAAGTCATATGGTGAAGAAATGGAAGAGCTGGAGCGACGCTTAAGCGAAGCTGAAGATCAGCTACACCAATCTAAACAACTAGAATCCCAGTTCAAGGCCCAAATGGAAGAGAATGAGCAAGAAAAGCAGGAGTTGCTCGATGCAATGTCCAGGAAGGATGCTGAAACTGCGAAATTAAAGCAAATCAATGCTGATACATCGGCCCGACTCTATAGCGTAACACACGAACTAGAACAAAGCAAAGAGCAAATTGCTGACCTACAGCACCGACTCGAACAAGCAGCTAGGGCCTCTGTAATCGTCGCAGAGCGAGAAGCTCGGATATCCCATCTTGAACAAACTGTTGAAAGAATACAAGCTGACCTCCAAAGAGCCACCGCCAACCAACAGCGTTATTCA
The DNA here is from genome assembly GCA_000787465.1 of Thermomucor indicae-seudaticae. Taxonomy (NCBI): domain Eukaryota; kingdom Fungi; phylum Mucoromycota; class Mucoromycetes; order Mucorales; family Lichtheimiaceae; genus Thermomucor; species Thermomucor indicae-seudaticae. Next base: position 7,663 of record JSYX01000420.1, read on the forward strand.
TCTGAAGTCAGTCGACTTGAGGCAGTGGTGGGCGATTTAGAGGAGGAAGTCAAAGAATGGCAGCTTCAACTGCGTGACAGAGAAACGGACTTGGCCAGAGAGCGAGCCGAAGTCAGACGATTGAAACAAACACTACATACCCTGATGGAATATGGTCAAGAAGCGCTGTCCACAGACTACAGCTTTCACCTTTAAAACTTGTACATAGTTACTTTTTACCTTTTTGTGAATACAATCGTATACCAGCGCCTTTCGTTTCTTTGCTTCCCTTTTTTGTTAATAGATGTATATGTATTATCAGTGCTTTTCGCTTATACCTTTACAAGCTATACTATCGGCTTTCGGAAGTTGTCCCTTGATACTCTTTTTTATTACTTTCTACTCTTATACCAGCGCTCCTTTTTATTCTCCATATAATCTCTGTAAGATGTTTGTTTAGGAGTAATTGAAGTAAAATATGCACTGCTGCATCCTTGCATTGACTGTGGCATTGTTCACCGCGCGCAAACTCCGTATTAGCTGATGCAAAGGGAAAGCAATTCTAAGCAGGGCATTTACTGCAGTACCCCCGCGATATATCGATAGAGTCCGTGACGAAAAAATGCGATTGTTATAACGAGAATATCGTTATAACAGGTGGGCATGCGCTTGGAAAAAGCAAATCCGTGATTGCAGAGATCGATCGGTATCTCGGAAATATCGATCTATCAAATACCGATATATCGCGCGGGTACTGTATCCAAAACTGGCTTCTCAAGTTTAATTGTATGCGGCCATCTGAAAAGGTTCCCTTGCACCAGTAACAATTATGGTAACATACACCTATGTTAATATCTTCCAGGATATCCTATCAAACATTGAGCAGCTGCCCAAGAAGATACCAGTTGGTAAAGCCTGTTGTGGATGGCAGGTACCCTGGAAGAGCTGGCTAAAGGGCGGGCGTATAAGAGCCTTAAAGGTTCCTGCCACAATCTCTTCCGCGCTAAAGCTTACGCAAAGCCGACCATGACGTTCCTTCAGGCAAGGGGATATCTTGGCGTCCACCGCGCAAGGCTACATCGTTCTCGTAGCTGGCATATAGGAAGACGTATTTAAGACTTCCGTACGACCTGATTGTACCGTCGGATCCAAGCCAGATGTGCCTTTGGCGAGTCTTGTTTCTTTGTGGAACTACTCTTTCTCCACCATCATGCCTCATGAGATTAACCACAATGGAAAGCCTACAGGTTTCGTGCTTTTGAGCAAAGTTACAGTCTATAACATCGTCATCAAGCTGCCTTTGCGCTTGCCCTAGGACTCGGCAATATAAAATAGCTTCTCAGCCATACTGAAAAGCTGAATGCTGACCGGCTTTAGTACCTGAGCCTTCACGTGCTTGAACATGAATGATATTCGGCAAGGATAAAGGGCCCTCGACAAATTAAAGGGTAAATACGCAAGATGCTCACTGCAAAGAAGACTATTCTTAAAATGAGCATACAAAGGTTTTTACCGTGCTATCGATGTAGCCGAGAGATTAGTGTGGATGTTGAGCAAAGGTTCATCCAAAGTAAGTATCAGGGCATCCCCTGTTTAATTTCCTTTGCCAATAGCCAAGTGCCCAGAATCGCGAAAGCAACTTCGCTACCACGTTCATAGAGCCGGTACGTATAAGGCTTATCTGACTTGCATCAAGCACCATGTCTGACACAGCAAAGAAGCGGCAGAGGCCAATTGACTTTGGTCGCAACGCAAAATAGCCTTGCTAGCAGTAATTATAGTAAATTCGTATGCCATTGCTTTGTATACTTCGTCTGATGCGTCTATCTTTTTACACTTCCGCAAACAAAAGTTTTCTGCTTTTCTTCGCATGTCAAATCCAGATCTCAACGCATCAAAAGAATCCTTCCTGTCTCTTCTCACGCGACTAGACGATAGTCAGTTTCACGAGTTTGACAGTTTTGTTCGTTCAGCGCTAGGTCAGTCAAGACGGGCGGGTGTCAAGTATATGATCGAGTGTTGACGGCGCGCTATAGACGAGTATCACCAACGTCTCCATGGACAAGAGCACCACGATTCTGCAGACGAAATTGAAACCGAAGAAAACGATCATTCTGCATTTCAGCCTGTGAGCGACGCGAAAATGGTACGATTGGGACGGATTGTGCGGGATCTACGATCGCGGTTGCCAATCTCTGCAGAAGCACCAGGTGAAAAGACTACGATACCGGATACCAAAGAGGTCAGATCGAAAACTCTCCGGGATGGCTGGGGTGGATCTAAAAAGGGTAGATAAAACATAGTACGCCGACCTTAACGAGATTAATACGGTGCATGTGGATTCGTTCCTGTTTACTGAGGATGATATTGATGAGCTGTGCGATCAAGGCAAATTATCACGCAACTATTGTCTCGACTGTCACTCACGAAATGTGAAACCACTTAGTAAGTGAAGAGGTTCCTGTAAAGAAAATGCATATATGCCCTGACGCACACGCATTGCTTATTACAGATTTCATTTCTCATTCTGCGTCTGTTCTTCAATTACAGTTTTTGTATCAAGTCGCATTGGCGAACAAAGTGAAAGACAAGGTCATTGTTGATATCGGTTCGCGTCTCGGCGCTGTATTATATTCAGTAAGTTTTCGTTGCTATGGAAACGTTAACTGGACTGGTTACTTAGTTTCTGTGTGCTACAAGGGATACCTCTTTACACAAGCGAAAAAGTTGATTGGCATTGAGTTGAACGAATGGTTTTGTCAGTTACAGAGAGATATTGTTAAAAGGTATAAAATGAATGATCGGATTGAGGTAAGAACTTTTCTCGGTGATGTATATGCGTATCAGGCGGTTCACATTTGGTTGGCGGTTATAGATTATCTGCAACGATATCCTGCGAGCACCTGAACTGCTTAATCAGCAAGCCGATATCGTCATCATGAATAACGTGTTTCAATTCTTCAACGAGCTGTCAGTCCAGCAAGAAATTTGGAAGTTTATTCGCAACGAGACCATGAAGCGTTCTGGGATGCTGTTGGTCACCCTGCCGTCATTACAGGAGCAGCTCAAAGAAGCGGGACTGCCGGCAGCCAAACTGATGCGCGGTTGGGTAAAGGAGATCAAGCTGAACTACGAAGGTGGCTGGTTCCAAAGCGAATTAAACGATGACGAGATTGAAGAGATTAGCCTGGTGCACTTGTATAAAGTACTGTAGTAACAGAGATAGAATTAGTATCTATTATCTTGAACAGAACCTGTTTATTGTTTGCGACTTCCAACCTTTTTGCTTTAAGCGGTTTTCAAAGCATGGCTGCCGTTGAGCAACTGTTGAGCATGTCGATATACATAGACGAGAATGTCAACCAAGATGACCAGGCTGATTGGCGCAAGAATAGCCACACTCAAGTATTGTAGCAATTTGGACAACAGTTCGAGCATGGCAGGAAACAAACCAAACCCGAGGAAATAAGGCAAAAGAAAAACGGTTATCAGATTATCGGGTACTCCTTTAGCCGGTGCCATATGGAGGTCACTTATCTGGAGCTTTGGCTCATCGTGCTCGCGCTAATGTGTCTAATGCTGGCAAGCTTATGTTGGTGCTTTTGCTGTGGAACTTGTGGTAAAGAATATACAAGTTGTTCTTCTTTTTGTTGGGAACGACGCTCAATTGGCAAATCGCAATGATCACAGTGGGTCAAGAAATCTTACGCAACATGGGTTTCAGCCTACCAACTCGATCTGTTGGGGGGCATTACAAGCAAGTCCCGCAGAATGAATACGCTCTTGACGAATATCTCGCTTGACCGCAACGATGATGCTTTTTATTGAAGGTCCTCGGGTCTTTTGACTCTGACAGTTTTTCCTGTTTCAGCGGCTTCCAGAGCTGCAACGATAAAGGCCAGATGGTGGAATCCCTCTTCAAGCTGTACACCTAGTTTGCCCTCGCCACGCAGCACGCTATAGAGATTGTAGAGCTCGGCTTCAACGTCTTCAAATCCGGCAGGATTCTCGATCAGTGCATGGATGGCGTTCAGATCTCCGGGAGCACCAGTGCTGTCAAGATATTCGACCGTGGTATCATCGATGAGTCGAATGGTGCCTTTAGTGCCATGGACTTCCAAACGCATCTGCTTGACGCCGGCCGAGCACTGTTTAAACAAAGATTTTAGCGCCGAAATAGGAGGGGCAAACTTTTTGTTATGGATGTGTGTGCAAACTTACAAAAGTAAAGTTTAGTGAGCCAATGCCGCCATTGGCAAGTTTAACCGTTGCGGACAAGGTCTCTTGACTGTTCATGATGCTATGACGGGTACTCGTGAAAGCAGCAACGCTTTCAAAATGTCCCAAGATGGGGAGCAAATGAGCCATATCATGGACACCGCCATCACTCAAGTAACCTCTAAAGTCTTATAGTGAATCGCAATGCCCCGTTTTTCTTTTACGGCTTTCTGAACCAAGTTGTGCTCAATTACCCTGGATGCTTTGGTTCTTGACGCCATTTGGTGGTGTGATACGGTGACGAAGGATTGCGTGGTCTTGCAGAGTCGTACGTGAAATTGACAATCTTGAGAGTTCGGTGAATTTGAGATCTTTCTGCACCAGCAAGGTTGGGTTTTTACCTCGCCAATGCCACCCTGTTGTACAAACTTGGCCACGGCTTTCGGAACAGAATGATAAGACCAGTTTTCTGCAATAGCGACGACCGTGTCCTTGGCGCTGGCCGCAACCGAAATGATCTTTTTGGCGTCCTCAAGATTATGCGCTATATGAAAGACATTGAGAAGAACTGGAACGCGATTGAAACTGTATCTCTACGCGATTATTTACCGATTGGCTTTTCAAAAATAATGTGTTTCTTGTGCTGGACGGCAGCTTCGACCACCTAGATATTTAGTCACAGTCAGCTTGGTACGACTGCAGGCTGTTTTCGTCGCGGTACGTACACCCAAGTTGTATTCGACTGGGAGCAAAGCGTCAATCACTTGCACTTCTGGATCACGAATAAGATCCAGAAAATCAGTATAGATGCGATCTGAGGGTATGCCGGCCTTTTGAGATCAACAGTGATAAGTCTCTTTTTAGTCTGTTTGATCAATTACTTTATCAAGCCTTACTTCCTGCGCAAACTTTTCTGCTTTTTCACGGGATCTGTTGGCGCACGCGACGATCTTAAATTTATCTTCGCCGAGTGCTCGGTAGGCTCTCAAGTGGCGATAGGCAAAGATGCCAGTGCCCAGAATACCAACTTGGATAGGTTTCACAGGAGAGGAAGACATGAGTGAAGAGGATTTTCCTGGAAACCCGCGTTTGGCTTACCTAATTGCTGGTTAAAGTCACGTTTGCTCCGCTTGAAAACCTCCATGATGGATGAAGATGCTGCAGAAGTGATTCGTTGGTTTTCAGCGTCTTTCACTATGATTTATGATACTGTTTAAGATAGTTATGCTCTAACTTGACTGATATTCCAAGCGTTGCCTCTATTACCAGCTGCAAACAAACAAACTGCAGCGTAGACGATGGGTGAGCGCAGCGCCATGCTTAACCAAAGTTAGTAAGGCTAGCAGGCGTTTTTTCTGAATGCAGGTGCTGCCGGATTACAGCATCTTGATTAATACCATCGCTGTTCCGTAAGAACATTGACTGTTAAAGACATGGATACTTTATCAAAAGGTTGGTGTCTTTACTGTTGCATTATATCACATTAACATTATGGAGCGACTGGGTGCACGACACGTTATTTTTGTCTTTCCGCGACGCGTCTTTATTGTTGCATTCAATAAATGACACACAGTTTATGCTTTTTTTATCTGATATCCCAAAGAAGCGTATGTTCTTGGGATGTAAAAGAGCGGGAATACACTCTCAAGCATGATGGATTTGCACTTTTTCGTTGGTCTCTTCTTTTAAAGTGCGATAGTAAGCTTCAGCCAGGCGAATTCTTCATCACTGAGAAAAACGCAGTCTGTCAGCTAGCGATTACGTGAAAGCGACAGGACAATTTTCGGTGTAGGATTGCTCCATGAGTTAAAAACTAGAACGAAGCTATACATCTCATGGTCCATGTTTCGTCGCGGTCCTTTTGAAAGGACAAAGACTCAGTTTCAGTTTGCCGATCCATGTTCAAGAGCTGCGTCGGTGAGGGTTATTGGCGCTTCTTCGGATGGTTCTGCTAGTATCATATCGAGATCGAACAGTTTCTCTGTCTAGCATAGACACTGTTCTCATACGGGCTATAGAGAGTCTTGGAAAGAGAAGGTTGAATGGATGTCTACTTACTGACTTGCAAAAAAAACGAGCAATGACAATTTGACGACCAAAATTAGACGCATGAAATTCTGCTTCTTCTCCAAAATACCTCCTGAGCATGAGGGCGAGGACATGCACAATGAATCTCGTCTGTGGTAATGAAAGGTTCGACACCTTTGCTTCCTTGGCGTCCTGGTTGACCACCATCACGCTAAACAATCACAATAACTCCCAAGGCAAAATACCCTTGCCTGGGAGTGGGTTGCTCTCTTGGTCAGGTGGCATTCTGGAGCAACAAGTGGACCCAGTCGGTTTCACGGTACCTAACCACTTCCGGGCTTACAGTTTCGCAGAGGGTGGCGGAGGCGGAGCGAATGATGCACGTTAATTGACTGATCCTCTCAAACACCACGCATGTGTACAATAATGAATTGTTTCAGAATGATTCTTTTACTGTACCTTATCAGATATAGACAAGTCCAAATGTTATACAGTGGAGGGAGAACCAAACCAAATCACTATCCCTTTTGTTATCGAGGCTATCGATGTGATTTCGATTACTTATTTGCAGACCTTAATATACTAAAGTTCATGCAAACAGGGAAAGGAGCGAATATATGTCGATGTTCGCAAACACCTCTCTTATCATTTGTCCGAAATGCGGAAACGCTAGTATAAATGGGTGCCGCATTCTTTCACTACACGAATAGTACAGTGCCCGTTCGATATAGTGATCACTTTTCAATTTCACCAACTTTCTTCGCGGATAAATATCATTCAACCTATATATTAGTGATCGCTCGTTGTAGTGACCACTTTTAGGATCCACAGGGGTGATCAATATATCGAGCGGATACCGTACATTGTAGAGTCCAAACACCCCCAATTCCGCTACGCCAGGGTTCTCTGGGTCCTATCGTTTTGCTGTATGATAGACCCAAGCTCCCTTGCAGCGAAGCGAGAGCGCACCAAATTCCCGCTTTTGCTTAGAGATCATAACGCTATGTATGAGAAGGTTATTTAAAGTGGAACCGGGAAGAAGGTTCGTCAGCCGACTCTTGCAGGAGCTGTTCAGGTAACTTGTTTATCAATCCATTGCAAAATGAAGTACAACTTGGTCTCCTTGCGTTTACCACGAGTTGTGCATTTCTCAACGCCATGTCAGGTGCTTTGTCAAGATCCGACACAGTGTAACATGTGTCAAGTGTATAATAGGCTCGAAAGTCAATATCTCTAAGTGATATCGTTACTCTATGCAAGATAGAGCCATTTGATCAACAAGGCCAAAAATGGACAGTTCATGGCATTTGTTGCTATGAAATGCAAAAGGCAGTTGTCCCAGTTCGCCTTTTGGCTTTACAGTTTGCCATACAAAAACCAGTGCACAAGTGTCAGTTTCTGTACCGCCGTGATAGTTAAGGTGCGAAAGTCCGACGAACCAGGTGATCAAGGCACACTGCCCTGAAGCACAGAAAGTTGTTTGAGAAATGGATCTTGATCTCTGAGAAGCTCTTAATAGTGAACGTCTCTACGGTTCGAAAAAGCAATGGTGATCTATATTTGCTTTCGATGTGCACCTTTGGTAAGCAGCTTGTAATTTATTAACGCAGCCGTGTTGACAAACTGCATGTAGGAGTTATTTGGGCTGCAGGTCTCCTTGAGGCAAACTATATGGCTATTGTTCTCCTTCAACGAATCACGAATATTACATGCAGGAGTTCTTCCAATTCAGAAGGAAAATGATGGCCTTTGCGACAAAAGAATAACCAAAGTTTGGGTGTGACACGATCAAAGCGAAAGTTCAGGGGCGGAGAGTGAGAGAGGGGACAGACAGACAGGACAGAGAGATATAGAAACCAGAAGCAGCACGGTTTACAGGGCACTGTTACCCCACCTACGTAATCAATTTTTGCTTTTTCCTTTGCCTTTTTTCTTTTCTATTCCTGTTGTCTTGCACGTAACCATTACTGGCAACATTGGGAACTCTCAGCATGACTAAAGATGGTCGACCACAAACGACTGCAGTCCAAGTGGGTTAGTTTCTCTTCGCAGCCGCACTGAGACAGAGAAAGAGAAAATTCTCCGTATTTCATTCCAATTGATTTGCTCATCCCGCAATTTAGCTTTGCGTATAAGACCCCTAACGAAGCGCGACCGTGCTCAACCCCGATTTGCAGACCTTTCAGAGAATGACATTCTGCGAGCCCAAGACAATGCGGTGCATGTTGTACCGCAGGGAAAAGTTTTTCATTTTGACCACGTCTTTCCACCATCCACCCGACAGAGCGAGATCTTTATGGCAATAGGCGATAAACTTATACGCAAGTTTGTTGACGGTAATTAAGATACCTGAAACAGAAATATCCTCCCAATTGCCTCGATATTGATTCAATGTTTAATTATGCTCCGTTGTTTAGGTTACAATATCACGATCTTGGCTTACGTATGTTTATACACATCTGGCCGCCTTATGTTTTATCTATTCGTGAGGCTAACATGGGGATCGTGCAGGGCCAAACGTCATCAGGGAAAACATATACGATGGGTACAGAGCAACATCTTGGCGCGTTCGATAAAGAACAAGAAGGCATCGTACCTCGCGCCGCGTCTCTTCTGTTTGACCTTTTGCAACAATCGGATATGCGATCCCATTCACCAACCTCCTCGTCCACCTCTTCATCCACTACTGGCATAAAACCCACGAGTCGGATGCGTCCACCTTCTCGCCTGATGCCTCCTCCACAACAACGGAGTCAGCCTAATGTTGCACAAGCATCATCTTCATCCAAATTTCGGTACACCGTCAAGGTCTCATTTATCGAAATCTATAACGAAGAGCTTGTGGATCTTTTGAACTCGGCCCCACCTTCAGAGCGTCCTCCTGTGACAATCCGTGAGGACACTAAGGGCCATATCTACTGGACAGGAGTCAAGGAAATGGTCGCTCACAGTGCCGAAGATGTTATGTCGTACGTCGCTGTCCAAAGAGAAAAAACGGACATAAACTGACAGAGCTAGCTAAATTGTGGGGATCGCGTTTTAGTTATCTAGAGCAAGGCACACGGAACCGCGCTACGGGAGCTACTGATATGAATGAAAAGTCTTCCAGATCGCATGCCATCTTATCAATTACCTTGAAACAAGAAAAATGGGTCCCGGCTTCTAGCCGTAGTAGTAGTCCAACACCTGCAAAACTAGGTGCAAGAGGACAGAAAGGCGGCGGATCTGCACGGCTTGAGGGACACTCACAGCCTCAGGCATCAGGAGAGGACGGAGATTGGATCATTACGACCTCAAAATGCCATTTTGTTGATCTTGCTGGCAGTGAACGAGTAAGCGAAAACACGTGATACATTCCAAAAGATATGTATGGCTGAACAAAAGCTCTTCTCAGTTGAAAAGGACGGCAGCTGAGGGCGATCGTCGCAAAGAAGGAATCAATATTAATGCAGGGTTATTAGCCTTGGGCAACGTCATCTCTGTCCTTGGTGATCCCGCCAAGCGCAATACACATGTGCCTTATCGAGACTCTAAGCTTACGCGACTGTTGCAGGACTCACTGGGTGGTAATGCAACAACGCTAATGATTGCCTGTGTTAGTCCTGCCGAGCACAATCTTCCAGAAACCATCAATACGCTTCAATACGCGAATCGAGCTCGAAATATTAAAAACAAGATTGAAAAGAATGAAGTGGAAGAGTGGATGACAACAGATAACATTGAGCTATTACGTAATATGGTTGGCAACCTCAAGAATGAGTTGCGTCAAGCCAAAGCATCCGGACAAAACGGCCCTATGCCAACAAGCAGCAGCAGCAGTAATAACAATGACGATCTTGCGCCAGCATTATCGAGCATTGATCTCGACCAACTGTACCAGGAACAGCGGCTTATGATTGCTGACTTGCAACGGCAGGTAGAAGAGCTGGATGGAGAAGCCACTGTCACCCGTGAACGCAACCGAATCGTGGAAGAAGAGCTGAAGCGCTTGCGTGCTCTGGAGCAAAACGGGGCGTTTGGTTATGGAAACCACGACTTTCAGCATTTGGTCGAACCCGTCATTGAGGAGTACGAAAAGACGATATCCCAGCTAGAGTCTAGGCTTGCGATGGCGCAAGCAGCCCTGAACCATTCTGACATTGGTTATCATGAGCAACAAGCACGTATTGAGCAGTGCGAGATCGTCATGCACGATCAGGAGGAGCGTATCAACGACCTCGAGCTAAGGTTAACAAAGGCTCTAGAGAGAGAGCAAAGCAACGAAGCCTACATTCGTCAGCTTAAAAGCAAGCTCGAAGAAAGTGACTTATCAAAGAGCAAAGCGCAAGCTGACACCGAGAAGAATGCAGAAATGTACGTGGCTGAAATGGAGAAAAAGGTGGCACAAGACGAAAGGGAAAAGGAAGAGCTCAGAAAGCAATTGCAAGACGTAACTTTGGAAAGGAACGCTTTGCAGGACGAGCTGACGACACTACATAAACATTCGGAAGAGCAGGAAGCAAAGATAGCCGCCTTGACGGCAGAATTGGACAGGATCAGAGCAGGGACGCAATCATTAATAAACAACAGCAGCAGCAGTGATGACGAGAGCATTCGATTCGGAGGGCGTTCTCGGGATGATCAGTCAACGACGACGACACTGGCAGCCCCAGACACTCCAAAGTCGGAGCAGTTCAATCTGGAGAAGGTTAATAAAGATGAACTATTATCATCCGGCCAAGATCGTAAAGCACTCGTTGAACAAGTTATGCGATTACAGGAAAACGTACTTGCACTACAGACACAGTCTCAGCAACGTGAAGCGAGTGCTGAATGTAGATTAAAGACGCTGCAGGAAAAGCTGGATAGTGCGCTCAGGGAAAAGGAAGCGTATCAAGAACAGCTGCAATATCTTCAGTCGCGGTTAGAGTCATCAAACTCTGGTCAGAAAACAGTAGTAGAGACTTTGGAGCAACGTTACAGAAAATTATCAGAGGACTATGAAAGAACGTGTCATCAGGATACCAGAGACTTACCAGCATTGGAGACAGTCTTTGAGGCGTTGCGCAAACAGTACATGGCGCAGTCGGATCGTCTAGCTACTGCATTGGATAACATATGGACACTCCAATCCACCCATATCGACACCACTTCCAGGAGAAATGCGACCATCTTGCGTCGACTAGCAGACCTAGACAAGACACTCGGAAAGCAAAAGACTAAGGTTGAAGACGAAATGACCAAGTTCGAGTCCGAGGCGCATGTGATTATAGAATCACTAAAGGAAAAGGCGCAAAACGACGAAGAAAGTTTGCAACAGTTGCGACGGATTATTTCCAAAGCTGAAAAGGATATACAATCATTACGGGTAACAACAACAAGATACGAAGCTAAGCTGCAGAAGATCGAAATGGCACTTTCCGGTGTCTGTAGTAGTGGTTTCCAGCACCCAAGCAGCAGTTTATCTGTTGCTACGTCTACGACTACTACTAGTAGTACGGAAGATAGAGATATGGAGGAACTCTTGTACAAAATGGATGCAATGATGATTAAGTCAGATGACAGTACCAATACTCGGTTTACTGAAACACCACAACAACGGACGCGCGATTTCTTTACGAATCGGACGCAACGGATACCTTCATAGCTTTCCTCCGGCCAACACCATATCATTGTCTTTCTATCTCCCACTGAGGATCCCAGTATATACCCACCATGTTTTGTAACCTAATCACATGTAATTAAACTGCTGCTAGCTTTTTTGATACAACTACAGATAATCTTTTTCTTATTTTTTTTTAATTATTCATTGACTTACGAGCAATGTATATATCTTTTTGCAGCTATAATCCTACGCCCTGAGTGTATACTGAACACACACGCGGCGGTATAGTATGTTGCCAGCATCCTTCAGAGCCATCCTTTTTTTAGCACAGCAAATTAAGTGTAAGTGGGTAGACTAATTTCTTTTCCTATTGTACACTTATTCTTCCTTTTCGCCAATGGATCATGTTGCCCTTGTCACATTTCACCTGGTCACGATAACAGTGGGGGCCAATGTCGCCTCTAGACTACTTTTGAAAGATTCCTCAACGAAATTGAGTCGGATTGACCAGGCTCATTGGATTTTTGCCGTTACCCTAAGCTGTTCGTCTTCGTTGTTCTTGTTGGTCTTTGCGGAAATTGTGGATCTGTCATCAACATCGTAAGTTGATAACAGAGCACTGTTATTACAGTAAGAGGAGGACTTTCGCCTTAAGAGTATGTTTAATTAAATAAGCATACGCTGGCGACATTGGCAATGGAATTTGTACTTGCTTCTTTTCTTGGTCGTCGTACTTGTGCCGTGGTTTCAGCTTTACACGTTTCTTCGTCAAACAATAGGCAGGCGTCTTTAATCATACTTTCTCTTACTTCTTTAAAACTAATGTGCTCGTCCAAAGGTTGGCGGCGACGTCCAGCTGCATACTTGACAACATTACTCTGGTCTTTATACTTTTATCTGTTCCTGAGTAAAGCGCCTGTTACAGGTAAATCATCTCCTTGTCTCCTTTTCTAAAAGATACTGAAGGCACCAACTTTAAACAAAGACCAAATGTCGTGGGTGGAACTGTCCGTTTCCAGGATAGGCATCGTTGGGGTCTCGATTACTTCGATCCTGTCAGGATTTGGTGTCATTCATACGCCGTATACCACTCTCAGTTACTTTCAAAAGTACAAGAGAAATCTTGCAATAGCAACTGTCGGTCGCGGGGCTGACGTATAGTTCGCGTAGACCTGTTAGCGAAACGCAATTGATCAACGCGAGAAATGCCTATCATCAGACACGAGAAATGATTCAACATAGGCGGCAGACGTTGGCTTGTCAAAGGCAGAATGAAGTAACAGGCGCCAGTACAAACAGCGTAAAACATCTTCTCCCCTGCTTGTTACCTGTCAAATGGATCGCTCATGCGCACGTATAGAACTCATTTTCCAGGTTTCTCCCCTTTCTTTCGGGAGGTCAAGAACGCGGTAAGACCTTTCATCACAAGAAGATGAAAGGAATGGTAACAAACTGATACGCATCACTTTAGAATATGAACTTTTGAAGAGAGAAGTTGAACAATTGGAACGACTTGCTGACGACATGAAGAATGAACTAAACGAACTGGCGAAGATTCGAGTAAGTACATGTTTAATACGCGAGAAAGAGGGAAAAGTATTGACTTCTTTTGCATACTAGGAACGCAGTCGTCTAAGGGAATCGTGGCATGGCTGCTGCTGGAATATTGTGAGACACGTGTTTGCGATCTACTGTCTATATAAGCTTATGGCGGTATGTATGCGTTACATGTCCATAGAAAAAGTAAAAAAAAACTTAATTGATCGATCGGAAAGACGGCATCCAATGTTCTATTTCAACGCGTTGGCCAAAGTGACCCCATCACCAACATGCTCTCCGTTGTTATAAGTCGACTCGGCTCTACCGAAATAGACGTCTCATTTTGGTCACAGCAACTGAGCTTTTGGTTTGCCGGTATTATCGTGCTTGGTTCCGTTCGTGGCCTCTTCCAATTGCTGACAAAGGTATGCATTATCCACCTGCTTCGTAGCTGCAATAAGGTGGATTCTTTTCTGAACCGATATTTTGCCAGGTTTTGCGTTCAGTATCCTCTTCACGCAAGCTGCTTCTTCCACGCGATTCAATCATATTGTTCCTAACGCACGTGATGGGCACGTATTTCCTAAGCACTGTGTTGATGATGCAAAGTTCCTTGCCGGCTCAATACAGGTAAAATCCACATGATAATGGCTGCTTGGCAATAAATGTCTTAATCAATAGTAATAGGTATCTCATATCGTCCTCTATTGGTCAGAGTGAGCTCGACTTTTTCAGAAGCTGGTCCGACAGGATCTTTGTTGTCTCATCCCTTTTGACGGTTGCTGTTTTATACGTTATCCACCAAACGAGCGACGCTCGAAATCTGGCAACAGACTTTGCTGATGTGCAGCTATTGACTGCTGAAAGCGGCCGTTCGAATGCTATTGAACTTATAGAACGTCTGTGAAAAAATAGAAGCTTACAAAGAACCGTGCTGGTTTACAACAACGCCGTCGAGAATTTTGTTACTTGGTAGATACATATCTATAGACCATACTCGTGACTTGCCGTTTTACGCCCCTGAGCAAATATGCCGGCTTTGTTCCCGTTCTGCACTGGAGCTGCGATTTTTATGAACAGAAACGGTTCGATTCGCGTTTCATAGCAAGTGGGAGAAACTCGAAGGCCTAACCCACTTGAAGCTCGTCGCTATAGGTTTTATCATGCTGCGTTATGCTTGAGACAGTTATTTCGATGGAAATCCTGTGGCATGCACTATGCCTGTTATGACGGCAGCGCCAGTATGGGAGGCTATGCACTATCGTAACTAATCGCTTCAGACTTGGATCCATCCATGAATCTAAGGAAGCTCAATCCGATTGATTGCATAACGGTCCAAGCAAAACCGTTCAGGGAATTTCTACCTCCGTAGCCATACCGTAAGACACCAAAATGTGAAGTTATTTTGGGACACATTGTGCTTGGAAATCTTGCGCCTGATCATATGATATTTCTTTTCTTCTTCCTCAAAGATGTTCATACATGTTAGCCGAAGTGCTGGTACCAACAGTTAACCTTTTTCTGGAGAAAGATATTAGTCTTTTTATGCCAAAAAGAGTACCCCGATTTTAATTCAAGAACTAAAATTCTTGGAAAAAATGAAGAACCCCCTAAAATTTTGGTTCCTACTTGGCCCCTGTTTACCACACAGAATCAATGGAACAATAAACAGTTTGGCAGCAATTTCTGTATCCCTGAGGCCAAGATTCCCCTGTTAGAGTCTTTTTAATAGTTATTTCGAGACACTCACAACAAAGTAAGTTGTTGAACCGTAACTTTTATAGCAGGCTATTGACAAACAAAGGGTAATATGGAAGTCATGATGCAACGGTTCAGTCCATCAGCAATCGATCAATGGCTTCCATGCCTTATCAATGAGGCCCAATGCTATCCGACCAGGAGGGGAAATATTCAAACAGGAATTTTAGAGAAACCTTGACGTCTATGACGAAAATCAATAAAAGGGGTTTTGGATGCAAAAGTAATCGGTTTTGGTGAGATTAAAGGTAAATGAAAGGACCCGTGTGGACACAACGTCATCGACAGTATGTTGACTAACGAAAGCTATTTTTATCTAAGTGGCCCTCGAGGTTGGCGAGGAGTGACTTCGTCCGCTTCCACGGATGAAAAGGAGAGCATTTTCCCCTGCACATAATCTGTGAGGGGTGAGTGTTCCGCGGGATCGTTTAGTTAACGTACATATGCATGCCTCAAATTAAGGTTTCCCTGATGTCCCAATCCGGCCCCAAAAAAAGATATAAGTCACATAAAATAAGGGGCATGCAAAAGGTATAAAAATGCCGCATTTCTCAAGATTCATACATTCATCTCTTCTTCAGACTCTTAACTCTTTCTTTGCTCTTTTTGATTTATTCCACTACGAATCTTGACCTCTCTCTCCAACTACATCCACATACGGGACGACGAACTATTGGAAAATGCGGCTCTTTCTACGATTATCTCTTCCTTGTTTTCAAGACTATCCACCCAAATCCCATTCTGCTGGATTTATATTCATTGGCGTTATGCACTCTCCTTACATCCTGTGCTCTGGTGCTTTCCTGCTTGTTTCTGCTTGTGGACCTGGGAATTAACCGGTTGAAGTCTTACGTATCTTAACTTGCCCGCCAGAAGTGCGTTCACCACGTATCTTTTGACGGTCCACTTGGGGTACGTAGGGCTTTCCAACCGGTGTCCTCCCAGTGTCCCTCGAGCCTGTTGCTCTGTGTTCAAGACCATCCATTCACCGTCCATTGTCCTTGGTCCACATTGCTTGGCGGTCTATTTACTCTTTTCATCTTGTGCTCTGGGACTCACTTTCGACACGCTTTGGGAAACCGCTGATTGAAGTCTTACGTATCTTGACTTTCTCCTATCATGCTTCGCTCTGAAAACGCCTCCCTGGTCGGAACTCGAACCAAGGAGCTCCCGGTTGGCAGACTGACTTGATAGCCACTTTACACTGCTTTTCCTTCCTTTGGCTTTGTCACCAATGGCTGTTGTACTGTACCCGTAGCTTCAAGGTTTACCGATAAACAGAAAGAACCTTGCATTTCTCCAAACAAGGCTTTTTGATATCGTCATGGCTTTCCTCCAATAAAGTATTCAAATTACAATATTTTGCCCCTATGGAAGCCTCATAGAAGATGAAATGGATTTGCAACTTGTGTTATTCTTCGCAAAAAGATCAAGAAGATAGCATCAGATCAGCTTAGAGAATATTTTTTCCTGAAAGAACCCGTCAATGAAAGCATCACCGATTCGGAACTGCAGCAGTCTTTGCTTCGTCACTTGGTAGCATACGATAATCTCCGGAACGATTTTTTTTACAGAATTCAACATCCAAGTATAAAGAATGCGTTGCCCGCAAAGAAAGATCAACAAGATAATACGGAAAGCGTACAGACAGCGATATGAATGTATGCTACTCGCTTCAGCTAAAATCAGGCACTAGACACTGGATCAGCAAGGACGTTCTGTAAATCGAATCGTTATATACCGTTCCATCATTGTCCTCCAGCAGGACCCAAAAGACAGTCAGTCGTATGAGGTATTGCACCACTGCACACAGCCAGGTCACTGCAGTCACTGGCTTCCACGCGCCGCCGGTATCAATGGCCGACACGGCCAGAAACGTCTCTGTAAACCATCTACCGAACAGGTTGCGTTCGGATGTGGCCAGGATCGCCTTGTTCAGATCCTACAGATCCTCCGCGTTGCTGCTCTTCTGAAAGACCCATTGCGTCAAGTGCATACAACATCGCCGACACATGGACTCCTTTAGTGTCCTTTTTCCTCACCGGTAATGTTGGGAGCGCAATCTCTCGTACAGAGCAGACGCCGCGTTCTGCTGCTCGTATGTCGGCACGGTCCGGAAGAGACTAATGGGCGACTCGGGAGCGATGCCGTTCAGTGCCATGGACACGAGCCGTCCATACACCCGGTCGTACTTATCGAGCGTCGCGTCCTGCAACCCCTGCAGTCCCATAGTCGGGACCTCGCTTGGAGAAATAATGAGATGATTGGTTGGGAAGCATATTCGATGGGATATATTAACTCCCGGTCTTCATCACCAGCCGCCGCCAAAAGTACACCGGGCAGCGTAGAATCGCCGTCTTCATCGTGCTAAGGTGAATCCGTACCATCTCGTTGATGCTCTGCCCCAGCGGAGCATTGCGAGAGCCGCATCCTGTCGTCCAAGCTTGGCTCGCGAGGCAGCCAAAAAGCAAGCACCCGGTCCATTGCATTGTGTCGTAGAAATGCGTCACGACCGGCTCGTGCACATGCGCCAGGCTGTCGCCGCGAGTCCCAAACACGTCCAGGAGAGGTGCGTCTCTCTGAACAAGCTGCAACGCTGCGTCCGCATGACTACCGTCCGTTGTTTCTGATGGTGTTTCGGTGTCGACCACGCCAAAGCACTTCGTCTGGTTGAGGACGGGGAGCAGGCACTGGACAGGAACACGAGCAAAGACACCAGGCGCGCTGACGCCTTGTCTGTGTGCGGTTTGCAAATGCTGGCGCAATGTTCCCTTGGCACGACGGTAGTACGCCGGAGACGGAGGCTCGCACAACTGACAGCGATACCCTTCATGTACTGGCAGTTCCCTGACTTCCAGTAAAAGGGATTCGTGGCAGCTCGAATACCATCTGGATGGCCCGATTCGACTGAATTATCTTCTGCAACAAGCGACCTCCAGAAGGATACCTCAGCTGGACAGCCCCGTTTAGACAAGTCTGGCTCTCGCAGAGCCAGCGTTTCGTGCAACAGCAGGTTCAAAAGGTCACCACAAGCGGTGAACATCCATGAACTGGAATGGGTGTTAATGAAAAAGGCATCTTCATTTGCGGGATGGCCGACACGGATTCCACCCGGGAAAGTATCGAACGGCTAGGCCGGAGTGAGATTTTTCTTCTTTCTTTTTCAAAGTGGCAACTTTATATGCAAACAATAACTGTGTCATTGTCATGCCAACGCCTTGGGCACAATAAGCTATAGGCTTAATCGAAGCGAACAACGCGGGAGGAGACTAGGGTACATCGGAGAAAAGTCATGTGTAAAGAGGATTATGCTTAGCAGAATTTGTAGAGACCAGCAAGTATCATGATATGGCACACGAGGAGTGCCCAAGAGCTTGATGGCGTGGACGGGAAAGTGAGCCAGCATAACTCTATCCGTAGCAGGATCAACGTTCTGAACAATAATCTATCTCGCCAATTCAATGAATCATACTGCTTCTTTTGAATAGTATGATGTGATACTCACATAGTGACATCCTTTAGAACACCGGGACGCCTACTGGATGTAGGAAATGCATGCCAAAGAAGATAAGACAATGTATGGAAATACCACGAGTAAAATTGATAGTGCAATGATCTAGCAAAAGTAATTCCAATCAAATTGGAAACGAAAAGTGTCGTTATAATTTCTATATACGAATGGATGAGATGCAAGAGCTCAGTGTATACATAAACCATCATTGATAATGTCAGAACTTACCGTCAGCTGGTATTGACCGACGTACTCCAGTGAATCCTCCCCAAAATATTCGCCAGATTCCACCTTGTCTGGACACAAAAGTAGTGAGCAAAACCTAGCTTTCCCGCGACGCAATTGCGGGGTGGGGCCTACTTTTTGCACCACACCATCGTCAAAAACAGGATCAAGGTCAAGACATGGCCCGTCAATAGAGCATTGGCAAACGGAGCAGACACAAACGTCTTTTCATCCACCATCCGCCAGTTCACCGTCCATCGATAATCAAATACTCGGCTAAACTCGAATGCTCGGCTCAAGTATGACGTAGGATACGTAGTCAGAAATGGATATCCTAGTCCTGCTTGGATGCCGATCATCAAAACAAGGTGGACCATAGTAGCCCAGGCACCAACGGATTGCCATAGAAGTATACCGAATGCCGGAAAGAATAAAAGAACGTTCATCTTGATCGAAAGCGCAAAGCTGTAAATTATTAATCTAAGCAATCAGAAGAAAGAATTCCTTTGGGCTTTTTTACCTGTAAAGCATGCTACTGGCAGTCCAACGCTTCTTGAGCATGCAAAGGATCGAAGTATAAAGGAAAAACATGGCTACAGGGTCATTGAAACAGCGCAAGACGTAGATCGAATGCAATCGTTTGGAAAGACATAGCAATACGATGGAATAAGGCGGAACCTGATAGTATATAAGGGATCAGGTAGGTCCCCAAGATGCAGGGTAAACATACCTTTTTGGACATACTATAGATGTAAAAGACCGCCCATTGAGTGACTAGATATAGTCCTTCAAAGATGTATTGTGCTAGCCGGATATTGGTCCCACGGTCTGTCAGATAGTACAATGCTGAATAAATGTATACAAAACCAGCAGGATACCTGAAAAGAGATCCAGAATAAGCTGATGACAACCATTTTCCGCTTTCGTCTCTTCTTACACCAATGGGCCCGTATCCCCTCTCAACTGCTTATAGTCACGTTCTCCGCTCAAGAACCCTTCCACTTCCTGCATATATGCTACCCAATCGATTTCAGTATCTACCAGGAAGCTTATTCAACACAAAGGCACTTGTTTTGCAAAGTATTCACACTCACTCACAGGCAACCTTTTGCACAATCAGTGTGTTTAAAGTGAATTCGCCAATGAGGAGCATGCCAGCCAAGTACCAAAAGTAGTTTGGATCGATCAGCAATTTCTTCACTGTGTCATAGGGCCGCCAAATGTCGAACAGGCTACACGGATTCTGGCGTAGCAGTTGATCATGCTTCTCACCCTGGATCTGTGGTGTACGCTCCATTACGTCCAAGGGCGTTCACGACTTTGAAGACGGATATACAAATGCGGAGATTCACGCACACTCGCGAAAGTCCCATCACCATCACTGGAAGATACCAGTTACAGCAGCAACAATTGGTTTATTACAGTAAAGTTATATACAAACAAGACGTCATTCTGTTAAGCATTCACTGGCTGAGCAACCCACTGGCCGTGTTCATCTACTCTGTACAGAGTCCGCTGAGAGGAAGAAGCAACATGGTCGAGCTCCAAGACTTCCAGGAACAAGACCGAAAAGTTTTCGTAGGCTTGCTCCAGGAGAGCCTGTTTGGCCTCATCCGAATTCTTGAACCAGCCCTCAGCGTCGCTTTCGTTGATCTCGAGACTTTCGATGCGTTCTTCTTCTTCGCTCTTGGGCTGACCTGCTGGGGTGGACCAAGCGTAGGAGGCTCTGGCATCATCCGTCAAGTCATGCCATTGGCGTAACCGCTCGGCTTCCCAATCGAATTTGTTGGCATGGCGACCATGGTGAAGCTGCGATTTGATGCGGCGCAGAAAGGACTTGGTGGCTTGACTGATTTTGTCGCCCAGGTCTTCCTCTTCATTGATGATCTTGCTCAATTTTTTGCGTGCGATATGGTTATCGATGGCACTGGTGACATTGTGTCCGCCACCAAAAGCGTGAAGGCGCCCGCGGATTCGGAAGTGCTGGTCGCCAATAATCCTAATAAAGTCTTCCGTTCAGTATGTGTTTCAATTATCAAGTGAAAACAACACTTTACCAGGTAGCTTCGTATCTCTTGTTGGTTTCTTCTCCAAGTTCAAAGGACCGTTTATCGAATGTGCTGGTCAGCAAGTCACTTTCCCATCCTGTTTCTCCGTCACGGTCTTCGCCGGCGAATCCACGGAAAGGAAAAAGCTGGTTCACGGGCAGATTCTCACCATTGACAGTGGCGACAGAAAGGTAGTGTGGGCCTGATGGTACTTGTTGCAGGGCGGTTTGGATCAACTTTTTCCAGGGAGGCGAGACAGAAACGGTCTTGGCGGATTCTTCGCTCATGATGATGGCGGTTTATATGCCGTCACTGTCAGAAACATCAACCCTTTATATATCTTTTTTTTCCTGTGCAACGCACACGCGTCAATTCGGTCGGATATGCCATCCGAAAAGGTGCATGTCGGTTTGCGAAACGGACAAATGGAAAAGAAGGGAAATTTTGCCATGCATGCAAGCATTTGATGTCTGTGCCATTTTCCTGAGTTGCAGCACAGTAATAACAAGCAATTGTTCAGAGACACATACTGAAAAGCCATTGGTTTAGCATGAAAATTTAGCTGCACTCTTCGAAGGCTCATGAAACTTGCTCAGCCGTTGCCAAGAAAAAATGAATATGCTCTTCATACACAACAGTCTGTGTTCAGCTGACTATAAGCATTGTTCTTCAGACTGCGCATTGCTACGCTTTTCTCGCTTATTTAGTCAATTCAAAAACTGTTTCGGTAGCACAGATTCCTTGGAGATTCCAGTCTCGTAGGCGATGCTAGCTAAAAAAAAAAAGCTTCATTTTCCTATATGTATGTCAGGATATCTGACATTTTAAAGCAGCCGTCCAATGTTTCTTTGTCGGGTTGGGCGAATCTTCTTCGATCTCTTCATTTTGCCAGCTTAATGGTCGCGCTTATTTTTGCCGCGCCGCGTCGATTTGGACGTGACTTGCGCCAATAAGGGGTGGGGCATTTGTTTTTCGATATTCACCCCAGCAGTCCTTGCGACAGACAAACTTGCACACAATGTTGAGAAATGCTGTTCGTGTGGCGGGTCCTTTCGCCAAGTCGTCTCAGGCTGTAAGTTCAATACGAAGCCCCCCTTTTGTCTTTTCCAACCCCAAAGCGGTCGAAACGAAATCGCCCAGAACCCATTTTCGTCTAAGTCGCCCCGCGATTTGTAGATGCGCTTGAGCCTCGGCGCTGCTGCCACAGCTGCCTTACGAACCTATGCCACGGCTAAGCCTTCCACTTCTGAAGTTTCTTCGATCCTTGAACAGCGCATTCTCGGCTCGTCCTCCGAAGTCGATCTTCAGGAAACCGGTCGTGTCCTGTCCATTGGTGACGGTATTGCTCGTGTTTACGGTTTGAAGAACGTTCAAGCCGAAGAAATGGTTGAATTCTCGAGCGGTCTCAAGGTATTTTACTCATGGCGGTCGTGGCAAGAAGCAGCAACTAAGATTGTTTCAGGGTATGGCCCTCAACTTGGAACCCGATAACGTCGGTATTGTCGTTTTCGGTAACGACCGTCTGATCAAGGAGGGTGACACTGTTAAGCGTACTGGTGCCATTGTCGATGTCCCAGTTGGTCCTGGTATCCTAGGACGTGTTGTGGATGCTCTGGGTAACCCGATCGATGGTAAGGGTCCCTTGGAAACCGTCGGTCGTTCTCGTGTGCAGGTCAAGGCTCCCGGTATTCTGCCTCGTCACTCCGTCAACGAACCCATGCAGACTGGTATCAAGTCTGTCGACTCCATGGTCCCCATTGGTCGTGGTCAGCGTGAATTGATCATTGGTGACCGTCAGACCGGTAAGACCGCCGTCGCTCTCGACACCATCCTTAACCAGAAGAACTGGAACAACGGCAACGACGAGTCGAAGAAGCTGTACTGTATTTACGTTGCTGTCGGTCAGAAGCGTTCGACCGTTGCTCAGCTTGTCAAGACTCTTGAAGAGAACGGTAATTGTTGAATCAGACTATGGAGGGGCGACCGTAATGTTAACGAGGCACATCAAATAGACGCCATGAAATACACCACTGTCGTCGCCGCCACCGCTTCGGAAGCCGCTCCTCTTCAGTACCTTGCTCCCTTCTCTGGTGCTGCTTTCGGTGAATGGTTCCGTGACAACGGCCGTCACTCCCTGATCATCTACGATGACTTGTCCAAGCAGGCCGTTGCCTACCGTCAGATGTC
>JSYX01000421.1:0-30704 GCA_000787465.1 Thermomucor indicae-seudaticae
CGCAAATGTTCAATCAATAAACACTATGCTACTATATTCTATCCCAGCCGCTGCAGCCATGTACAATTCCGCATCTTCTTCTTTCGACTATCAACATGCCGGGTGCCAAAATATCACCACCTTTGCTTTCTGCAGACTTTTCGAGACTCGAACAAGAAGCGGCGCGGATGGTACAGGCTGGTGCCGACTGGTTGCATATAGGTACACATACTATATATGTTCGTACATCAGATCCTAGTCCTTAAGTTTTTCCCATAGATGTTATGGACGGGTGAGAGAGAGCTGAGACGTTTTCTTTCTACCATGAACGTTCTTGACCGACGTTGTAGACATTTTGTACCCAATCTCACAATGGGACCAACAGTAATAAAGTCTCTTCGCAGCTGCAGTGACGCATACTTTGGTCTGTATCATCACGTCTCCACGACGACTACGCGATAATGCTAACTTGTATATAACAATAAGATTGCCATATGTTGGTGACAGATCCGGGCCGCTGGGTGCACGACGTAGCTCAAAGCGGTGCACAACTCTACACATTCCACATTGAAGCCACGCCAGAGCCTATCGAACTAATTCGATCCATTCGGAAAGCGGGCATGAAAGCAGGCGTAGCCATCAAACCCCGGACCAGCGTGGATTCGGTGATCGATACCATTGCTCAGCAAGCCGACATGATACTTGTCATGACGGTCGAGCCAGGATTCGGCGGACAAAAGTTCATGCAGGACTGCCTGCCCAAAGTGAAGGCCTTGCGACAAAAGTACCCACACTTGGACATTCAGGTGGATGGCGGCTTATCGCCGAATACAATTGATCAAGCCGCGGATGCTGGTGCCAATGTGATCGTCGCAGGAAGTTCGATTTTTGGAGCAGAGGATCCGGCAAAAGTGATTGAAGAATTTAGATCCAAAGTGAACCATGTCCAAGAAACCTTCATTGTTCACCCTTGAAAGAGTGCTTGTTTTTCTTGTTGCAATCTCAGCGCTGTGTACTATCGACTGAAGCCCTCTTCTTTTCTAGCACGCATATAGCAGCTTCTCAATGTAGTCGATCCTTATTGCGACCATACCATCGATATCAAATTACAACCAAAATAGCTTTTTGTTTATAAATACCTCCTCTACTATAGGTTTATGCAAGTGATTTAAGGTGGAAAGACAGTAATGATCTCTGCATCGTGAATTTTATGATCTGACGGGAGCTTATTGTTGAAACTTTCCAGTGCTTTTGGTGTCCGACAAATTGAGTGAAGATAGTTCCTTCTTTTTTCTCTTGTCTTGCGATTGTCTCTAACCCGATTGTAAGCGATTTTGCTTTCTTTATTCTTTTTTCGCCTAAACCTTTTTTCTCGACGTAATCGATCTCAGGGACTAGTCGTGTCGGCTTCTTTGGCATTCATCTCTTGATCTACGGTTTTAAACGTATGTGTGTACATTTTCCCATGCAAAGAGAATTCGCCTTCTCTTCTTATTTCGCTTGATTTTTGGGAGAGCCTAGTGGCAGATGCTTCCGAACGTTTCTTCAGTTTTTTAATGTTCGGCCATACGCTCACTCGTTAGATGAAACAGTTGCGCATGTCTTGGATCTTTGACTAAGCAAACCTTCTACCTTTTTTCTATAAATATAGAAATGAGCGAGACTACAGAAAACGCGGACGTTGATTCTATCATTGCAAGACTTTTGGAAGGTAGAATTGGAGGGGGTGAAGAGAAAGGGTTGTGGTTATAATTCATGTTCCTTAAATAAAATAAAGTGCGCGGCAGCAAGCCCGGAAAACAGGTACAACTGGCCGAGCACGAGATTCGATTTCTCTGTACAAAAGCACGAGAGATATTCATGAGTCAGCCTATACTATTGGAATTGGAGGCACCTTTGAAGATATGCGGTAAGAAGGGCGCGCAAACTTGTGCTGTAATCAGGTTGAGAGGGAATATGTATCTCATGACGGCGATTGGTTTACACAGGCGATATTCATGGACAATATTATGACCTTTTGCGGCTGTTTGAATACGGAGGCTTTCCACCTGAATCAAACTACCTGTTCTTGGGTGATTACGTCGATAGAGGAAAGCAATCTTTGGAAACGATATGTTTATTGCTTGCATATAAGATCAAATACCCCGAGAACTTTTTCATATTGAGAGGGAATCACGAATGTGCAAGCATCAACCGCATATACGGATTCTACGATGAATGTAAGTTTGCATATTGTAATCATTTGCATGTCTTCTAATTGGGGAACAAAAAGGCAAGAGGCGATACAACATCAAATTATGGAAGACCTTTACGGATTGCTTCAACTGTCTGCCGATTGCTGCTGTCATTGACGAAAAGATATTTGCTATGCATGGTGGCCTGTCTCCTGACTTGCAGAGTTTGGAGCAGATTCGACGCGTGATGCGGCCGACGGATGTACCAGATACAGGCACGTTTACATATACATATCAACTTAGTTCACCCAGTATGACTGACAGGTTGCACGTAAACTTCGGGTAGGTCTTTTATGTGATCTTCTCTGGTCAGACCCAGACAAGGATATAACCGGATGGAGTGAAAATGACCGTGGAGTATCATTCACTTTCGGACCAGATGTTGTCAGCAAGTTCTTGCAAAAGCATGATATGGATTTAATCTGCCGTGCACATCAAGTGGTCGAGGATGGTTACGAATTCTTCGCTAAGCGCCAGCTTGTAACACTATTTTCGGCTCCTAATTATTGCGGCGAATTCGATAACGCTGGTGCAATGATGACCGTTGATGAATCACTATTGTGCTCTTTCCAGGTACTTTACGAACTCCAAAGAGAAGGGAACATTCGCTAACGCGACTTTAATCAGATTCTGAAACCCGCAGAAAAAAAATCAAGGACAGCATACAACGGACGAAGTCGATATGGAAAATGATGATCCAGTTCCTGGCACCGTACATTTTATGTATATATTCTGCCAAAAGCTACATTATGTGCTTGCGGCTGGATACTGATCATACTGCATGCATATTACCAGAAAAAATATGGCATATATTTCTATTTTTTCATAAATCTAAAGACGTGCTATCTAAAGTTTATGTGTTATATCTCTGTTTTGCCTGGCTAACGAGTTCCGCCAAATGGAGGAGCAAAACGAAATCGTACGGTGTGGTTTTTGAAAGACACATATCTTAACATACATATCGCCTTTTGGGTATCCGTATGCATATCGCCCCAATCTTGCTGGCGTTGCCATTTTCTTGTTAGAGCACTTAGTCCATGAACCTTGTCTCCTTAATAATGGATCTAGTATAACGTTTGTGGACGGTTAAAAGCTCATTTTAGACATACTATGCAAAGCTTTCATTGCACAAAGCATGCTCTCACTACGCCCGCAAAGGCGCCCGTGTTAGACTTGCCGCCGAAGCTAAAGGCATGACCCTTGACTTCCTCGTTCAGAAGAAGAGTATGCTGAAATGAGAACTCCCTCTTTCAATTCATCGAGCAAACGAGTAAAGCATGCTAATGGTGGGTAACACTTTAGACACGTACATGTTGATTTGCGTCTCACCCGGCGACTATGCCGAATAGAAAACCCGGTCACCAAATGAAGGTTGATCTTGCGAATACTGTCGAATACCCAGCAAAGAAATCTTAATTATATTGTACTTTGTTGACAAAAGTCCTCTTTCTTCGTGTAGAGCTTAAACTTTTCTTATAACGTAGCTAAATCAATACGAGGATACCGAGAAGGCAAATAATACGTGCAAAATCAGGCAACCAATATACATGGCACCAGAAAGCGGCGGGATCCAGTCACTTCAACAAAGGCAACCAAGTAACAAAATGCCAATGTTGGCTCTCGGAACTCATTCTCAAAGCTGCTTGAACTACTTCTTTAGCGCAATTTGGTTGCATTAGATCATTTATCGTAAAGTACTTCTTAATAATGAAAGTATATACAAAATAAATACAATATGTACATTTTTTTGGTGGGAGGTCCACCATCTCCTGGGACTTTTACTTTAGTCCCAGGAGATGGTGAACCTGTCGTCCCCGACCACAATGTGGCCAGGGACGACGTGCTGGAGACCAGCAGGGAATGGACGTTCCCCGGTGTCCCGGGAAAGCATCACCAGCCCGGTGCTGCCCTTGATCACGCCGACCCACTCCTCTGTCGTGTTGCAGTGGGCCGGCGATTCCACCATACAAACGGTGGGCAGCACCGGGCGAGGGACACCGGGGGAAGACGGCAAGACCAGCGGGACAGGACGCACCAAAGGCGGGCAAGACGAGCCCGCACCAAGACCACCCGAACCAGAAACGCAACGCGAAGTGGCAGCGGCAGAACCAGACACGTCAGAGCCTGTAAGTCCCAAACTGGCAGACGCACCAGGACCAAAGGAACCCAGAACACCAAAGGCCGAACCAGAAGCGGCCAAACCAGGAATTGCCGCCGAACGAGAAGTATCAAGGTCAGACAAAGCCGACCCACCAGAAGAAACAGCGCCCACACCAGACGAACCAGGAACAGACGAGGCTGGAGCCACAGCAGAGAAAGCAGACCAAGAGACAGCAAAGCCTGCACCGGAAGCAGCAGGATCAAAGTATGCTGCAGCCGAAGTAGCACCGGAAACAGACATGCCCAAACCAGAAACAGCATCATCAGAGAAAGCAGCAGTAGGAAAATCAGAACCCGCACCAGAAGCGGCAGGATCGAAATATGACAGAGCCGAGGAAGCGCCAGCGACAGAGACGCACGGACCAGAAACAGACACAGCCGGGCCGGAAACAACACCACCAGAGAAAGCAGAAGCAGCAGGATCAGAATATGCCGTAGAAAAAGCGGCAACACCAGTATAGGCAGAATGAGGCACGCCAGCAGCAGAGACTCCCGAACCAGAAATGAAAGCACCAGAGAAGGCAGGAGCAGAAGCAGCAGAACCCGCACCAGAAGCAGCAGGATCGAAACATGACGATGGCGGAGAAGCACCAGGAACAGACACGCCCAGACCAGAAGCAACACCACCAGAGAAAGCAGACAAAGAAGCGGTAAGATCAGAAGAGGCAGCACAAGAAGCAGCAGAATCGGTAAAGGCCGGAGCCGAAGAGACAAGACCAGGATAGGTAGTAGAAGAAGGTACAGAATCAATAAAGGCCGGAGCCAAAGGGGCAAGACCAGAATAGGGTACAGAAGAAGCAGCAGAATCAGAATAGGCCTGAGCCGAAGAAGAAAGATCAGAATAGGTAGCGAAAGACGCGCACGCACCGGAGACACCACAGGAAGCAGAAGCAGCGAGACCGGAGAAACCCACGCGAGAAGCAACGGGAACGGACAGAACAGGTGCACGACCAGCGTGACCAGAAGAAGAAGAGGCACCAAGACCAGAAAAGACTGCATTAGAAGCATCAGGATAAACAGGACGAGGAGCAACAAGACCAGGACACGCCGGAGAAGAAGAAGAAGTAACGCCAGAAGAGGCCGGAGCACAAGAAGCAAGATAAGGAAAAGCCGAACGATAAGCGGCATGACCACGAGCGGTCGACTGAGCAACGACAAACGCCGAGCGAGAAGAAGCCACAGAAGAGAAAGCTGGACCAGCGAAGGTCACGTTAGGCACACCGAGAGAGACAGGGGCCAAAGGGGAAGGAATTGAACCGGGCGAACGCGAAAGCACCGGAAAAGAAGACGACGACCAAGGGCGGAAGGCAGAACGACGGCGAAAAGAAGCACCAGCACGCGGATAGGGGTCGGTAGGCTCTCGACGAGCATTACGATTCAACGCCTTGATGGCGGGAGCAAGAGCACGCGAACACAGCTCAGGCAAGGACCGCTTGTCGATGGTGGTGGTAGGGACGCACTGGTCGACGAAGGCCGGACCAAAGAGAGGGACCAACAAGTGCCGAATAGGCCAGGCACACAGCTTGCAAATTGCAAGGGCGTGGTCGTACGGGATCCTATGCATGTGGTTCAATGAATGAGTGAATTATATGACTAGAATCAAAGAGTGATATCCTTACCATGTGCCCTGGATCTTTAGGCAACCTCCACGAATCTTGGTGAACTTGATTCCGGGAGTGCTCTCCGCCACACGCGCAAGGTCAGCCTTCTGGGTGGTCAGGCACTGCCACACACCCGTAAACAAAACGTCGCCTAGTATTATACGAAATGTAATTCAAGATATTGGTAAGAAAGAGAGAGCATATAACAATTACCCTTTTGGCGGTCCCAGAGGATAAAGTGCCTGGTGTTGGCCGTATCCTCGGGCAAGCGGAACCCCTCCAACTCGTACTCGTAGACGGGGATTGCCCCGCGTTCATCCTTGCTTGTGTCGTAGCGCGCCGTCTTGACAGCGAACGCCAGTTCACCGTCTGGCCGTCGGGGGAGGTGCGGGTAGTAGCGGGGTTCGTCGCAGGAGAGGTCCTGGTCCCCGGTGATGTCGAGGCCATCCTCGTTAATGATGATGCCCTTTCCCCTAGCTTTTGCCTTGGCTACTCGCTTTGAACAGGGTATTCGGGACTTGTTGCTGCTGGTTGGAGGCATGCTGGCAGAAGAGAAGGAGACACGAAGAAAAGAGACACGAGAGAAAAGAGGCAAGAAGAAAAGAGACGCGACAGAGAAAAAGAACACGGAGAGCAGAGGAACAAGGATAAGGCAAGAAAGAAAAGAAGGGAAGCAAAGAGAGCAATCAAAGCAATGGAAAACGAGCCTTTATATAGCAAATCAATTTGGAGAACGATGTCATTTCTTTTTTCAAATGGAGTTGCGTGAGCTAGACATCAAGTGACGATGGCAAACAAATCGATAAATGTTTGCCTAGAACAATGTAACATGCTCATAGCATATTCCTGTGATTGCTTCCTCAACACATATGTCGACCCGTTTTATTACACCAAAGCAATGCAACTCTTCTCGTTGAAAAAAGGGAGGTCTCATGTCATGTACGTCCTTTTGGCTAGATTCTTTTGGTGATCCTTTCACTTGATTTCATGTCGCAAATACAACAAGTTGTTACTCTATAAACATCGATTGTCCGACTTGCATACCATTCCAATGACCCCAAAAAATGCCGTAATTTGGCTGTCAATCGATCCCAGGCGATAAACTTATTTGATTTCTTGAAGAAGTTTATATCCAATAATTTGCATCTGGGCAATGTTGGCTTATCCTTTTTCTGATTGGCTGTACCAAATCACGCTTTGACTTCTCCAATGACTGAAGCCCTGAAAACCTACCTTTTTGTAAGATGCTTGCATACAACCTTGATTGAAGGATCCTCAAGACAATTTGAAAGTTCCTCGCCGTGCACCTCTTTTTCCAACGTTGAGACTGACAAAAAATGGCACTACAAAGGTTATATCGGGCAAGTTTTGTTTGGTGTAACACTTGATATGCATGAAACGAGTACTTGGAGCTCATAATAGAGGATGGGAAAATTTTAAGACTCGTGCGCGGGGTTGATCTCGGATACCATCCGCAGCAATAGAGAGGATCGGTATCTGCATCGATCAGGAGTGGCTGGGCTCAGAAAAAAAATTATTGACATGCGTCATGCACTTGCTCCAACCTTGCAGTTGGCGCCCACTGCCATAATTGGATATGGCTCATTAAGAAAAAAAAGAGAGATCGGCTGACTACGTGGATTTCAAACCGGAACTGTAACCAGCTTTTTGGCTTCAAGTGTTGCATGTGATTAAAGGTGCGTTTGCATATTCCTTCCAGGGGAAGCTGATCAGAACGCGACAGAACCTTTCTATTCACGTCGCAGGAAGATATATAGTCATCAAGAGATGGTTAAACCGCTTTTAGTTCACTAAAATGCGGCGATGGCCATAAAAGACTCCAGATATACCGCGGACAAAATAGTCTTCTTGCAACATTGTGTTTGGCGGCAGGCAGATATTTAAGCAGTTACGTTGACTTGAGCATAAATGGTTTCTTAAGACCACTTCGCTGAATTTGAGGTATGAATAGTCAAGCCCGCCACAACGGTATCGCGCGGAATGGACTCTGAAGACAAAGCCGACATGACCACGGCGGTTCCGTAAGCAATCTGCGCAATATAATCGATGGACGAAAGAACCTTTTTAGTTATTTTAATAAATACAGCACATTGAGTTGCAAATAGAGGGTTTGTTAAGGCTACTTGGAAACCGATGTTCTGTCTAGCATGGCCTGACAAGCAGAGTGGAATCAGCATATATGGGACTGATTGATTAAGCTTTTTGAGATTCTTTAGAATGTATTTTGGAGATGCTTGTACGAGGTTATATTCCCAGCATACTATGAAATAGGTCTAACATCTGATAACCGCCTCTCAAAAGGGATCTTGGTGCTTTTGAAAGAGATATATGGAAACTTTTATGACCTCTTTCAGTGCTCACGATAAAGTGCCAAAAAGACAGCTTTGTAATTCGCCAGAACACGCTTCTGCAGATAGCTTAGGGGAAGCAGACGATGTTCTTTCTTTATTCCTGCTCACTGCATTTTTTGATCCCGCCGCAATTTTCTTTTCTCCTTCATGGATATCACACAAGATACTTCACTCGATCTAGGGTAAGAAGTCAGGCAAAGATTGTTACTCATGGCTCATGCACTTGTTATATTCGTTGCTGTTTCTCTTTCAAAGGCTTTTGGAACCACCGTTATCACCATTGTCACCAGCTGACTTGCTATTGAACCACCATGCAACAGACACGCCTCGCTCAGAGTAAGACCCTCAACCATAAACACGTCAGAATACACTGCCAATACCGACGATTTTAAAGATTTTGCAACCCCTCCAACTTTGCATCATGTCTTAATTACGTGAATTTACTGCTGACAGCCCAAGGATACCCGGTTCCGCTTGTCTTACATGGCACCAACGAACAAGACGCGTGTCGAATCGTCAACTGTCTGTATGCACTCCTCCAGGACAAACGGGTATGATCATGTAACTTTTCTCCATTATTTCTTTCTCTTGCTTATTCGTGAAACAAAGCAATTATCAGATGACTGCAATGAACTTCACGAGACTCTGGACGCTGTCAGGCGTGATCAGGAACATCTGCAATCGCGACTGGTAAAACAAAAGCGGGAACCAAGGACGAATAGAAGCAATACTAAAGGCACTATTCTGATATAGAGTCATTGTCAAAAGGAGCTTGAAGAGAGCCGGCGAGAAAACGTACAGTTACGCGCAAAGCTCGAGTAAGCAAGCGATAGATCTGCAGCTCGTCAGTAGTTAATAATGACGCGCGTCACCAACTAGTTCGACCGAACAGAAGTTGAAGAGTGAAAAAGAACAGAATCGAAATCTGAGAGAAGAATTGCAAAAAGCCAAAAACAATATGCAATACATGAAGGCACAATATGCGGTAAGGAAGATCTAGTCAGTACGTTGAATGTTATCTCTCGCCATTAAACTTTGCCGCTAAATAGCACGAGACAAGGAGACACGAACAAGAATATGCTAAAACACGGGAGCGGTTATACAAGTTGATGGATGAGAGACAAAAGACCAACGTCAGTTCATTGACGATCAATGAGTCGCCACCTGTGGATACCAGAATGAACAACAACAACTCTAATCATGATGCGTCGGGGGTAACTAACGTGGTTTGTTTTTAGCTGCTGGAATTCTCACAATTTATTTGATTAGCAAAATGTCCTGTATACAGACTTGTTGGATAAAAGCAGTAATCGGGAAAAGGAAGCTCGGATGGAAAGTGATACCCTTCGAAGTCTATTTGTAGACATTTACACGACCATTGCGATGCTGCTTCAGAGACAAATACGCAACTATGAAGAAGAAGAAGAGGGTTTTGAAAATGTAACGTACCACTAAGGTACAGGCCGGGAAACCGCAGAGTCATGAACTGTGTTTAGGTCACGATAGAAAGTCGCGAAGCTGCCCAGTTTCAGCTCCCTATCAATATTGGAGCAACAAGCGCCGTCGAACGTATTCATGATCTGCTGGCCAGATTAAGGGAAGAATGGGACCGTCAGATTGCGAAACGGAGGGTGTACACAGAACAAGATATGATGGAAAAGGACAATATCATTGCGCGTTTGGAAGAGACCAATGATGAGCTTATTGAGGCAATAGGTTCGTGCAGATCAGAACTATTTGGGTTTGTTGAGAATAAGCACGCTGACAGGGAAAGAATAGAGCAATGTCATGAAGAATTCGAGGGCAAAGCGAAAATACTCATGAAATTTGCTGAAGGGGGTTTCTTTGAGAATATCAACCCACATGCCGATCCACAGTTATCAGAGTAAGTCGGTATATTCTTCTATCTATCTATAGGATTTGCTAATTACAAGTCAATGGTTAGCTCTGAGAGTTCGGTTTTGGACGAAGAACCAGGGCTAGAGTCCCAATTGAAGAAACTGCGACAGACGATTCGTGAAGAACGACGGCAAGTGACACAGGCTGCAATACAGTTAGGAGACGAAAGGAGAAAACTATCAGTATGTCTATTTGCGCCTTTTGCAGAAGTTTGTTCTATAACTCTCTATCTCCCTCACTTTTAGGCTGAACGATGGGCTTTTCAAGAAATGAAACGGGCATTGAAGATGCAAGAGATTATAGAAGATTTACCTTCTCCTGAAGAGTAAGTTTCAAGTAGAGTATAGGACAGCGACAAAAAGTACTTAGCACTACATACTTTCCCAGTAGGTCAGCTGATAATATCTCCCACAATACAATGCCATCTCCTCGCAGACGTCGGCGGTCAGACGCTATTACTACTCAGTCAAATACATATGATCGAATATTCAAACGGTTAAAGGACTCTAATAAAGAGGTTGGCAGTTGATTGACACTCATAAACAGTTGACATCCAATCCATGGCACTGTCGCTCCGACTGTACCGCGTATGTAATGACCCCACTTGCAAACCCATCAACTGTGCATGCCATTCTCAATGGACGTCATGCATTCACACACAAGCCGAGTAAACAAATCAGAAATCGCTTTCCATGGACATGAGTAGTTCACAATTGCGCGATGCTTGCTGCGACCAGGCTCATTTATTCGGACAAATCGTACAAAAAAGGCTCAGCACAACTTTGCCGTTTTCAACGCTCCAAAGACGCAAGCAGTGTAATCCTCATAAGTTGGTTTTTTAGCGGAGACGGCGGGCCTCACGTTCGGATTCCAAGAGGCAGAGAATGTCGTTTTCGCGGACAGGACCCTTGACGTTACGGATGATGCTGCGGTTGGAGTCGTCCATGAATTCAACGCGGACCTGAGTGACACCACCGCGGGAGCCAGTACGGCCGAGAACCTTGATAACCTTGGCGAGCTTAACGGGCTGCTTTTGAGAGTCCTAAATTGCCACAAAAAAAAGAGAGTCAGCACACACACTCTCTCTTTCAGGTGTATCCAAGCATCCATCCATTCCCATTCGATCCATCCATCCGTCTAGCTGGCTATTCATCCCGTTCCATACAACCCTCTTGAAACGTTTCTCTATTGATTTTGATGCTGGTACGTACCATAGTGTGTCTATCGCACGTTTAGGGAAAGAGAGGGCTTGTTACGGCAACAGCCACTTGGCTTGGAAGTGGCCACTTGCATCGGTGTTTCAATTCCAGAACACAGAGGGTCCGATTCCCCTCAAAGCCAAGCCAGACAAAAACAAAATGCCAGGAACACTTGACAGTCAGTTGGAAGTCTACCTAGAGATATTATTTATGGCAAAGTTACTTTTGCACCACGATATACGGAGAATCAATACGATTAGGCTTTATAGTGACCGATTTCGGTTCACATGGCAAAGGAGACTTGAATGATTGGCCAATACAGTTCCTTCTTTACAGTATCAAGCAGGTTCGCAAACTTAAGTTGCATGCAGAAGAAAGAAGGACATTCAATAATCATCATCAATTTGTATATCTCTGATCCTGATCGACAGCTTGAATACTGTTGTATTCACGCATTTCTTCCTTGCACTGGATTGCCGATATGTTACGAAGAGAGGAAGATATATCATCCCTCTCACATAAATCACGCAACATCATTATTTGCGTTGATTTGAGCAAACATTTCAAAAAATGCCTTCTTGGTCGATCTGTTTCCTTCGAATGACAGACTTGGCAAAATTGCCGCATGGTCTCAAGTTACCGTATAAGGAAACAAAAAAAGCTTATAGGGCAAAATGTGCTCAAAAAATTGCCTCATTTTTGGCTATTTATTAAAGCTAAAGGGTTATCTGCGTTGTTTCCCTTGCTTTCCCGTTATCATCATGAATCAAGACGCTTCAAAAATGACGGTCTCAGAAAGACGTGCCAGCTATCCATTACAACAGCGACTCAAGATATACAGTCCAGAAACCATGGCACGTCGACTGGATCAGAAACATAAAGCTCAGGGCAAACTAGTCGTTAATGGTGTGAATCTGTTGAACAAGTCCAGTTTGGATACCGACATTATCATGGACCGGATCAAACAACGTCGAGAAACACATAACCGCGTAGAACGCCGGAGGCGAGACATGCTAGTAATGATAGACGTCCTTTCATTGTTTTTATCCGAGAGATACTGATATGTATATATGCTAGAACGCGCTCATTAATGAGCTTGCAGAATCCATGCCACAGACATCCTCATCACCAGAAAAGTGTCATCGAGCTGAGATATTACGACATGCCATTCATTATATCCGTTCGTTACAGTCAGAAAACAAGACCATGCGAGCGGTGCTGGGATACCCTGAAGAGCCCTTTGTCGTCACACCGCCGTCATCATCATCAGGAGGAGAAGAAGAGGAGACACCGCAAACAGACGAAAAGAAGCCTTTATAATGTATATGTTTATATAATGACGGGAAAAAAGAGAGAAGCATTGCTTA
This sequence comes from Thermomucor indicae-seudaticae, assembly GCA_000787465.1. NCBI lineage: Eukaryota > Fungi > Mucoromycota > Mucoromycetes > Mucorales > Lichtheimiaceae > Thermomucor > Thermomucor indicae-seudaticae. The sequence continues at coordinate 12,812 of JSYX01000421.1, forward strand.
TAGTGAATGATGCGAAATCAATATGTATGCAGTAAGAATGAAGAGAGAGGGGAGGGGTATCCTTATACAAATGCCAATTCTTGTTTGGTAACAAAAATGCCACGATGAGGGCCTGTCTGGAAATAACGTTTGCCGTTTTTGGAGCCGTCATTGTTGCCAACTAACAGGGATAAGTGAGTTTCTCTTTGCGCTTCACTACACAACAAACAGACAAACCTCTACTATCCAATTCAACACCAACCCAATCGTTGCCTGGTTCGCCTTCGATGGAGCCCATATAGCGGACATAGCCAAAAGTAGGTAATGGACGACGCACCAGCTGGACCCGGTCACCGATAGCCAATGATCGTTCTTCTTCGTCGTCAGAAGAAGAATAATCGCACATCAGTCTACTCCAGCGTTTCTTTTGCTTTTTGGTTCTCTTTGTATCCAAGGTGCTTTCATCTGGCAAAGACCATCTTTGTTGACGCGAAGACGAGTACGCGGAATAACGAGCAGGTGATCTGGACCGGGGTGGTGTCACCGGAAGTTCGAACTTCAGTCGAGTAGGCCGCGGAGTTGTGGTGGATGCAGCAGCCGCAGCAGCATCCCTCTTGGCACGTTCTTCTTGAGCCTCTAAGCGCGCTTGGGTTTCCATAGAGAGTAATCGTTCCAGATCATTGGATGAAAAGTAATCTTCTTCGGTTTCCTTGTCGCGAGGAGTACAAGGCGAAGAATTACTCTTTTTCACATGAACCGTTGTTGTTGTTGGCTTCATCTGTGAGGCTGGTGGTGGCACCAAACGGTCTTCCTTGTTGTCTCCTCTGTTAACGTCATCGTTGTCTGCGTTGGTGCTGATACTACTGCTACTGCTGGTGGTGGTGCTGCTGCTTCTTCTGTCACTGGTGGTTCCACTTTGCTCTGTGATTTTCAATGACGGTGGTGCTTCTTCTTGTTGTTGTTGCTTTCCAGTAGAAGAACGTGGTAGAGTACTGTTTGTCGCTGTTGGAACCAATCGCTGCTGCTGCTGCTGCTGCTGCTGCTGCTCTGCAGTTGGATCGATATGCGAATCCGGTATGTTGCCAGTCGATTTGCTTTTCCTTAGAGCAAGTGGATCCTTTATGCTAGACTTGATTTTACTGCGAAAGTTAAATAGTGGCATACGCGAATGGAAGCGGGAAAAGAAAGACGGTTGTTCGCTGAAGAAAAAAGAAGCAGAATTAGAGTTTTCTTTTTTTTTATCGTGACCAAGCAGTCCAGTCACATGGATCGGATTTGAAACATGATTGTTTGCGATTCCTCGGATTTCACACAACCCTTCTTGCCTTTATGCAGCACGCTAAACATTACATAATCTTGGTAATCTGCATGCTCTCTATGCCCAAATTAAACAAGATGCAAAAAAGTATTCATGGACAGTAAATTGATTGATTCCTGGGTTTCTCTCGTATTTTTTATGCTTCAGCTTTATAATTTTCGAGTCTGTGCACGCTGAATTTCAAACGCCGGAAAAACCTGTCCGAAACAAGAACAATTTCACTGACAGTCGATCAATTTGCAGTTCACGAGCCAAACTCCGGGGCAACAGATTGAGACCACCGTTTGGCTACCATTCGCAACACCACTTTGGTTGCAGAAGGCGAACAGTGTTATCATGACCCTGGAAAACTAGAAATCCTGTTCGCCTTACTAAAGATTATGTTGCGGTAATGAACTGACGACTGTTTATTCTCTTTACGTGTCCGCCAACATTACAAAACTCTGCGTAATGATCAGAGATGTACTATCGCTTATAACAGTATGTTCTACTCTCATTTTGGCGCTACTTTACTACTGCCGACGGTCAGATCCCGGACGTGACAAAGGAGCCACATCCTTCATCTGGCATTATAAGGTACTGTTACTAAGCATAGATATTCAGAAAGTTTCGGCATGGATGATCTGTTTGTTCCGGTGTCAACAAGGGTATAATAGCCTTCCAATGCTTCTATTGTCCTTGGAATACCCGTGAAAAAGATGGGATTTACTATAACTGCAGCGAATCGAAACTTGATGTACCCATCTGCAGTACTATCGCTTTGGGCTTCCCAGTGCTGATAATTACAGCAGGCGGTTGCTGCACTATTAGAATACAACACAGCATGACAGCTCTTTCAATGTTTCACTGATGGCGTTACGGTGAAGTAGGAGCGAAATATTACTTGGGCTTCCCCTATCCGGTTCTCGAGGGGAATAATGATGTACAGGTATGGGAAGAAAGGTGCACGCGCACTGTTTACAGCGTGTATAGGACACCCTACACCTATGGCAAGAGCCTTCGTACGAAAAGAGTGGTGAATATAGACACTTATACTTGGTTCAAGAGCATAAGTCCCTTCTTCAAGAGTCCTCAGCCATACAACAACACGGAGGAGTCGCGCTACGTCTGTCTTTCACGCTTCAATAATGAGATCTCTTTACGCAGGGCATTGATTTCAGCTTCCATGTCAAAGTCACGGCGCTTCAAAAACGAGATATACTCGATAGCTGTACCAAAGATGGGTATGAGCTTTTTTGGGTATATTCCTCAAGATAAATGTATATAAATACCCTTGCTTAGGATTTCCCACTTGCTTGTCTTTACATTTTTGTCTGTAGGCAACGAGTCTCGGAGCTCATCAAACAACTCTTTCATTTCCTTTCTTCTCTTGCGCTCGGCTAGCTTGTGACTTAGGCGTAGCTCGGGACTTCGAGAGTACATTGAATCAGCGCGTCGTCTGGGCCTCGGTTCATCCACTACTGCTGCAGGGTGTGCTGGAGACGTTTCTGAGCCGCCAGACGGATAAACGAGAGGCATGGATGCCCGTCTTCCTGGCTCTTGTTCCATCAATAAGGCTTTCCGGCGTTGAGCGAGTAATGTGCGATGTGCGTGGGTAGAGGACGCGGGTAGTCCGTGTCCTGTCGTTGCTGGTGACTGCCGAGATGGGTCTACGCTGGCCTCCGGTACAGGATAAGAGGTTGCAGGTCTTTGCTGGTAACGGTGAGGAGGACTCGACGGAGCTGAATAAGTCTCTTGAAAATGGATATCTAAATGACATGACCATGCGCTTAGTAAAAATCATCCTATGGCTTCAACACATTAGGATAGATAGTAACCCTTAAAGGCGTCCCCGCCGAATCGATGGTGGCGGAGAGATAAAGGGTGTTGAAAGACGATGGGTTCGTCAAGAGCGGTGCCGTTTGATATCTGCCTTTGATGCATTTCTTGACTGTTATTATTATGTGAGCAGTGGATCGGCTGGTGGTGGCGGCCATGGTATCTTGCGAGTGGAGAAGGGGAACGGGACCGAGAAGATGATACCGTGACTATGGAATCACGACGGGCGCTGTCTGCAGAGGAGGAGAAGGAGGAAAAATCATGAAGATGGTAGTCAAGGAAGGATGATGATATTTGCTTGTCAAAGGCTGCAGAGTCCCGACGAGAATCATGGGAAGAAGACGAATAAGCGCTAAGTTCGAGCGGAGACAACGTTTTGGTGGCAGCACCAGGGCCTGGTGCCGTAATAACTGTCATTATGCCACTGTGATTGTTGACATTACTACTCGTGGTGTTGCTGCTGCTGTTGCTGCCTGCTGAAGTCTGGCGCGTGTTTAAGGACGGAGAAGATACTGTCATGTCTGAGATTCTGTGTCGCAAGTTTTCGTCGGAAATGCAATGCTGCCTTTCCAATCTTTGGTGGACCAAGGTCGAAGAATGAACGCTTGTGATGGACGGTAATCTGGGTTTAGACGTCCTGTCTAAGTAACTCAGTCAAAAACTATTCCTCGTCCCTTAACACGGTCAAAGGTTCTCTCTCTCCGTTACCTTGGTTACAGTTCTGCATTCTTCTGGGGTCATCCAAATGCATGGTTTCATGAGCACGGGCACTAGCGGTGTTGGTTTTGGAACAGTCTGAAAATTGCTGGCTCATGGAGCGCAGTAATTCACGAGCTGGCGGCAAATGGCATGCGCGGCCTTCTGGCTGCTGCTGCTGCTGTGATGCCATTTGAGGACAATGGTTTGGAGGGAATGGCAACGCAGCGTGCGGTGGTACTGGTTACACTACAAGGGAGTCTAGAAACAAGAGAGCAAAGATAAAACGCGGCCTGGATAGATGATAGCGATGTGGGAAAAAAAGGAAAAGAGAGTTCAAGAAGTTACGCATTAGTTTTCCATGCGCACAGAAGGAGTTCTCGGTGCTGTTTACAGTTCGACAAAATAAATTGACAATAATATGTCAGCGTAACCTTATTCATCTTTCACTATCTGTAACTGACGCAATCAAGTTACTATTATTTTCCCTTTTAGCCATTTCTAAAGAACCATGTTATACTTGGATGACTCTCGCGGAGCGTCGGGGATACAAGTTTAGAAGGCAAAAAGGACGCGCTGCCCGAATCGTCTGATAGGCGCCTGGGCATCGATAAAGTTTTGGCCAACTTTACGTAAAGTCAGACAAACGCATCATGACGAGATTTTTGTTGCAGTGCGGTTCCTTGCAAACCTCTGTATGTTTAGCCTGTAGTTACTGGATTTGGCATTGCTATAGATTTCTAGAAAAACGAGGCACATCTGAAGAGAAGTTATGGATATATTTGATAGAAATCTTAGTGACAATTTGAAGATCTTTTTCAAGATTACTTGTGGATGTCGTGCGCTCAATAATACCTGTCAAGCGGCGACATTGGTGCCATGAAAACGTTTGAGGCAAGAACTCAGCTCTTAGCCCCATAGAGAACTTCAACAGTCTCTGGTGGTTGCACGTGGACCTACAATAAAGTTCGCAAGCACAAGGTAATTAAGACCTACCTCGAACACCACAATAGATAATGATTATCTTGGCAGATAGGAATGGAAAAAGCCAGCGGGACCATATTCCTTTGTGGAATCTATAGTACAAGCGCACAACGTCCAATTTCCCTATCTACATTAGCAACAATACACACCAAGCCCGTTTTAGACTACTAATTTTACCGACTACGGTAGCGGTCGCTTAGCCGACTGACCTTTGCCTCCTCGATGGTTAGTCGGCCAATTTATTGCAAACTGTCCGCTCATAGGCTAAAAACAGGCTTTATGTGCACTGCAAGGCTTCACTCCTTGAAGCGTTAATCGTACACACTTTCTGCTGAACTCCGGCCCTCATATGACATATAGCATAGTAGGTCTCCGCTTTCAGTCAGAAGAGAAGAATGACTGACAGCGAACCTCATCGGACAAATCTCCAAGGCATGAATAGGGTTAGATAGGCACATATAGGAACATAGAGATGATTAAACTAACCCCGACCGTTATATCCTTGAAGATATACAGTCAAACCTGGTCACAATCACACTGGTTTTCAGCACGTTCTACTACAAGCGTTAGGCTTTTACCTTTTTGCAATTGTTTCATCTATAAGTAAACCCGGTTACAATCCGTATCACCAAAAATCCAGGCACAAGGTTATACTTTGTCCTCAAATGGATGCAAAAAACCAATGTGATCATAACCAGGTTTGACTGTAACCAGCTTCAATGGAAAGGCCTTGAAATCCTTTCTATATTGTTCGGAAAAAGCACATCCTTTTAAAGACCTTTATCATCGTAGGCTACTTCTGGCTATATCACGGTCTGGAAGCCGGTCAAAGAGGTACGGCAGGATTCATACCCTCTCGAAAGCCGGTCATTATGCGCAAAATTCGTCTGGTCAGATAGAGGCTTAGCTCCTAGCGTTTAGGACAGCTTCAAAGCTACCAGTACAGAAGTCTAAGTAAACACTCAATATTCTGGACCAGCTTATAGGGTTTCGACTCAGGGCAGTATATTCCTGAGCCTGGTCCTGCCCCTCCTGAATGCTGAGCGTCTTGAGTGGACCCTACCATCTTAACAAAAAGAACTTCGTTTTTCCAATGCTGTGTCAGTGTGGCAGGACTACTAAGTCCTTTCTTTTTCATGGTTTGGGCCACGTCTATGAGACACTATTGTCTTTCCGGCATTGGCCTGGGAAACGTTGATCAATGTTTAGAGTACGATAGAATAATAATGACTGGGTATACTTATTGCATCCGCATTTGTTTCTCTGCGCAGACTTTGTATGAAATCTAACGACTTAACTCAGTATTTGCAAGGATGGCTTCAATGTTGTTACAGAAACGCCATTGGAGTGTATGTTTATTATCAAACACACTTCTAGCTGTATCGCGCCCCGATCCTTGCAAAGAGCCCTCAAATTTATGCATCAAAGTGTCCCAGATGGATTCATGTGGCACAAACGCTAGGTAGCACAGATCAGGCAAAGTTGTTGGTGCACTTTTGCCCTGCAAACTTCATACGACATTTCTGCTGTATATACGAGCAAGCCAGATGCGTACCGGTGGAACCCAAGAGACCTAACAGTTGTACTGTCGTCTCCACACGTGAAGCCCCAGCATATGCATTAACATCAGGGAGATGAATCAGCAGACCAATCTCCCTTGGCATCATCTGACGGACGCTGGTTAGATATCCATTCCTTGAGACAACATCGATCATAATAATCACATATATGTATATTAATCCGACATTGAGTAAGAAAATGTCTGCATAGGTTTCCGTCGCAGGAAATAACAGAGACAATTATCTGATGGAACCCTGTCTTTATCAGATTTCCGGAAATCCGGGATCCGCCGGGGTCGCAATTGAACTGAGTCAATTTTACTGGATCACTTTCTCCTCGTTCCTTTTCTTGAAAATTAATCACCATGGCATCCGAAATTTCGCCATCGATGGCCATTCCTCATCCAGGATTAGACGCCATCAGTAATACCGCTGAACTGAAAAAGCAATGTCCAGCCTTTGCTACAGGTTGTCCTTATGCAAAGGTTGAAGAAAACGGCTCTTTGTCCGGCAGCTTCGCCGAACTATCGAAATGGTAAAAAACATCGCTGACGTCCCTTTGCAGCTATACTAATAAACAATTGGATGTGATAGTCCGGCCTTTCAGAACGGTAAAAAAATATAATGAACCTGACAACTGGAGTATTGCTAGCAACTTACGTGTTAATGCGTATTAAGGTTGTCCCTTTTCCGACAAGTCCAAAGAAGAGATTGCAGCTCTGTTCGCAAATATACCAAAGGAACATCCCGTAATTAATGTAAAAGGTTTGCAAACAAATAAAGCTTTTGACTGCCTAAAGAAGCCAAGGCTAAATATTTGATTTATGTTGTAGATTTACCAGCAACACCGGAGGGCACAATGCTTGCTCAGATTTTATCACAATTTTTGGAAGGCGCAAAGTTGGAAAAGCTCTATGATGATCCACAAACAGATAAAGCACCCGAGGTTGAGAGTGAGATTCTAAAAGACCCTCAGTTGGCCGCCGCAATGCGAGAGGGAACCAAGGCAGTACACAAGGCTGCTGAGAATAGCGTCTTCACAAGGTAATTGAAAGAGATATATCTCGTACTGGATAGATGAATTCTCATTCAGGGAAACTATAGGCGCTTCCTGAAAGGAGAGATTAATCGTGATGAGTATGGGAGATACCTCACGTCTCTTTATTTCGTTTACAAGTATGTTGCGTTTTCGAGTACTCTTTATATATATATATATATATGCAAGCTCTCGTTGCTTACGTGTTTTATATAAAGATCAATGGAGGCTTTGTTGGAAAAGCACAAAGAAAATCCAGCAATCAGTGTGATCTATTTCCCGTTTGAACTCAACCGTGAGCAAGCATTGCTACAAGGTAAGTGCATGCAATGCGTTATTATACACCTTATCTTTATGGTTAATAAAACGGGTTGGATGTAATGTTTTAGACCTCGAGTATTTTTACGGTCGTGAACGCTTACCCAGCGTTATTGATCCAGCTACCATGACACCGGCCGTCAAGGAATATGTAGAAGCCATGGAAATGGCATGTCAAGTTAACCCCGCACTGTTGGTTGCACACAGTTACTCTCGGTACCTTGGCGATTTAAGCGGCGGCCAGATCCTGGCGAAAAGATTAAAGAAGCATGTTTTACAGCTAAGAGAGACAGACGGCGCGTGGGATTCGGACCAAGGCCTGCAGTTTTACTTGTTTAATAACATTGGTAACGAAAATGAGTTCAAGGCAATGTACCGGGACCGCCTTAATACAGTCCCTATCGATGCCAAGACACGAGGTCTGTATAGACGGTTAATTATTATTTGACATCCCATCTAACTCTATTATGCTTTCTTAGACTTGATTGTCAATGAGGCCGTTCGCTCGTTTGAACTAAATATTGCATTGTTTGACGAGATCCAGAAGCTCTCTGAAGAGGGCCATCTTGTTCCAACACGCTGGAATGCAAAGACTGGGCAACACAGAGATGAAGGCGAAGAATCCTCGTCTTCAAAGCTGATGCGCTGGTCGACATTAGTAGGCATAGCGGTAGCCACGGTGGGAATCAGTGGTGCTCTTTATTACCGTTATCGTCAGACGCGCTGAGCTTTGCCTAGAGTCTCTTGGGCTGCCAATACAAACAATTCTTCCCACATATCGCAAAGAAAGAGGATATATGCATCATACTCTTTGTTCATTCTTAGTCATCTTTATGAATCCAGATGTACAATATGTCTCCACAAGCATTGTCTAATACAATCACCAAATACCCGTACCTTCGATCTGTTTATTTCCGTCTCAGTCCAAAGAACCAGTACAATCCCACGACTGACAGGGTTATCATTGCTGGAAGCAAATCGAGCTGAACTATAAAGTACACCCAGATAGTAGCCAAGCCAGGGGCACGAAGCATCTGACCCAGTGAAGGTGAATTGTGTAATGTATACATCAAGAACGCTCCTGCTACCGCCGAGCCGATTGCCATAAAGACCTGAACAAATTTCTTGGTCTTGTGTCGATTCGTTAAGTAGACAAAAGGTAATAGGGCTATTACATAGAAGAATTTTTAGATCAAGTTTGATGATCCGCTACTTGTCATATACTTGATTATGTACCAGGAACAGATTTTAGGGCGCGTACAGGGATGTCACCATAAGACCACGGTTCGCTATATTGTACCTTGACTGTCACCTCAAAGGTGCCCAAAAGAAAGCCAAACGGAATGCTCATAAACAAAGCCTGCCAAAAGTATACGGCAGTACTTGTTCGTTCGGCTTTGAGCTCAGCTTCGCGTTTCTTAACTTTGTGCAGTAAACCAGTTTGCTCCATTAGACGAAATTTCTCTGCATCCGAAATGTCGTCATCTTGCTTTTTCTTTCTGTCCGGAATGCGGTTGATGAGCGGTTCAGTGACAGCTGGTTTGCTGGATCGTTGCTTTGTCATCTCTTCCTTTTTTCCCTTTTATGCGCTGGGGAGTAAAAGAGAAGGCCCTGCCGGAGATTTTAAACTCTTGCTTTTCAAGGAACTCGACCTGCACTTTTTAAGGCCTACTTTTCTTTTCTTTCTTCATCTCCCACCATTTTGAACACGTCATTATCATTGCTCTAATATAAAAGAGGGTACTACTTATGGCAGAAGGTACTACCACTACAACTCGCAAACCTCGCGTGTCATCGCTAGCAGCTGCAGGTGTTGCTCCAGGGGGTGCAACCACCAACGGCACACCTTCCAAGCGTCCCACAAAGACTCCAGGAACAGCTACTGCTACTTCACGGACAGCTGGTAGTACACGCGGCAGTACAACAGCAGTAGCCAGCGCTGCGCGGGCCACCAAGACACCACTTTCACCACGCACAACGACGTCGGCTGCTCGACAACAGCAGTCAGGAAGTCGGACAGGCAGTACGCTCAGCAAGACGACAACTAATACCTCGTCGTCATCGTCGTCTTCATCGTCTACCTTGAGTCGCCGAGCAACAACCACGTCTGCCACGGCCTCTCGTAACACGAGTACCGCCAGTAGCACCGCCTCACCGACCGCATCCTCGGCCAGAAAAGTGTCGACGACAAGCGCCGCCACATCCACAGCCAAAAAGCCTGTGACAAAGACATCAACCGCAACACCTACTACTGCAACGAATGCTACCAAGACCGCAGAGGCCCTGGCTGAGCTCAAAGCCTTGAAAGCCAAGGTAGGTAAAGCAGAAAGGAAAAAGCGAAATAGAGGGAGTTGCTAAAGGGGGGAGGGGTCTAGAATGAAGAGATGAAGGCCGAGTTGGAAGAGAAGCAGCGCCTGTTGGAAACCAAAGAAGCAGTTTTGGAGGCGCTTCAGGCCAAGTTGGCTGAATTGGAAGAAAAGGCAGCGGCAGCGGCCGAGAGCACAACAGGAGACAAAGAAAAAGAGGAGGCCGCAACTGTAGAAGAGGAAAAAGAACAAAAGGAGAAGGAACAAGAGGAAGATCATCTAGCAGAGATGGCTGCTTTGCGGGAGGAGATTACGACTCTAGAGCAGTTACTGGCAAAGGCAAACGAAGACAGCCAAGCCGAGCTCGCCAAGATCAAGGAGGAGCAACAGGAAGAAAAAGCAGCACTGATTCGCGAACGCGAAGAGAGCGAGGAGCGATTACGTGAGAATACGGAAAAGCTGCGCGAAAAGCTCGAGAAGGAAAAGGAAGCCTTGCAGGACAGGATCCGTGAGAAGGAGAGTGAGATCGCAAAGTTGAAGAAGGATATGGACGATATGCGTGAGAACATACAAGAGATGCACAAATCGCATCAGGCTCGGCTTACGCAATTGAATAATCAGCTTCAGCAGCAGCATAATGAGCAGCTTGAGGCGCTTCGGGCTGAATATGAGCAGCAGATCAAGGCCCTCAAGGAGGATCAGCAGCAACCAATAAAAGACGGGGAAGAAGAGTCTGAAGCAGAACGACAACAACAGGCTTTACTCGAAAAGATAGAGGTACTTCTTGTCGGTTATCGGGCTTTGGAGGAATGATTACATGTGCTTATGGGATGACGCAGGAAATGAAAGCCGAGACGGCCAAGCTGAGCGCAAGTTATGAAGACAAAATAAGAGAACTCAAGTCTCAAAAAGACTCCGCTGTTGAAGAGTTGGAAGCTAAACATAAAGATCAAGTAAAGCAGATCACAGAGTCTCTTCGGGTAAGAAATACTACTACAAGTCAGAGTTAGCAGTAGGGCATAATAAGCATAGGTGTTAAAAAACGGTTTCGATTAGGAGGAAATCGCTACCTTGCAAAAATCACACAATTCACGGTTACATGCTATTACGGAAGCTCATGAAGCCAAGCTGGAAGAAGTACGGAAAGCGGCTAGCGCTGGTGCTGTCGAACAGCTTAAGGCAGAGTTAGAGGCAAGTAAAAACGAGAACAATAATACAATACCTCCGTTACTTGGTGTAACCGATTTCGACTTTCATTAGGCGGCCTGTCGACAAAAGTACGATCAAGAGCTCGAGTCATGCAAGCTAGAATACGAAGGTATTCTCCGCAAGTTACGGGAAGAGAAGCGCGTGGCGTCAGAAGAACTCGCGGCTCTTTCCACCAAAGCCGCAGCAGAAAAGGAAGACTTGATTAAACAGTATGAGCAGCAGATGAAAGATGAGAACGAAAAAATCAAAGTGAGTCCTTGGTTGAATTGTGAAATGATATACAGACACAATTAATAACGGCAATACATTGAAAAGGCGCAATTGGAGCAAGAATATACCCAAAGGTTAAAGGAACTCGAGCAAAAGCATGCACAGACCCTGGAAGAACGTGCGGACATGTCCAAAAAGGAGAAAGACGAGTTGATGGGGACGTTAAAGAAAGAGCATCAACTTGCCCTTGACGAACTTAAACGCGATCACGAGACTTCTTTGCGCGAGGCAAAAGAAACGAGCGCCAAAATCAGTCGTGTTGAAACAGAAACTGCGCTTCGGTCAGAGTTCGATAAGCAGATGGAGCAATTGACGTTGGGGCACAAGCAAGCCATGGAACAGCTGGAAGCACATCACCGCGAACGGTTGCAGCAGCTCGAAGCAGAGCTACAGGCAGAAGCGCAAAAACAAGCGGACTTGACGGAAAAGCATCGTGCAGAACTGGAGCAGATCACAAAGGACCATGGAAGTAGTCTGGATGATATCAAAAAGGAAGTCGAGGTGAGTTTATCGAGGATTGGCTCGGCTTATCAGTCGTCTTAAAATTAGTTAATGTGATTCATTCGCCGACTTGCTTCTAGAGAGCGCTTAAAGACGTTCATGCTGCTGAGCTGGCAAGGCTTGCAGAGGAACACGCATCGAAGCTTAATGAACTCAAGTTGCAAGCAACCCGCCAACGTGATCAGGATATTGAAGCCTTGAAGAAAATACATGACAGTGAGATTGAAAAAATCAAGGCAGACCATGCAGCTGCTTTGCAGGACGCAGAACGTAAAGCACGTGTAAGTAAAACGATGGTGTCATTCAGAGATTTCTTATGCTGTGGAAAAAAATCAAAAAATAACTCTGATCTTGGCAGGATATATGGGCTAAAGAGAAAGCAAATGAGCTGAATTCTATAAAGGAGCAATACGAAAAGGACATGCGAGCATTGAAAGAACAGCATGCAGAAGAGCTAGCTAGTATGAAGCAAGCGGAGGAGGAATACAGACAGGAGCAAGACAAGATAATCCAGCAAATTAAGGCTTCGCATGCTGCAACGCTTGCTGATCTCGAAGCCAAAGCGACTGACAAACGAGACCATCATGCCAAGACAGAGGTACAGCTACGGCCTACTCATTGCTCTTTAATGCTATTGATGCTTATGAATTTGCAGGAATCACTCAGATCCGAGTACGAGGCGCGCATAACCAAACTGCAGACAGAGCATGCCACTTCTATGGAACGGTTACAGCGTGATCATGAACAGGCTCTGAAGCGAGTGGAGGCCAAGGTGCACGCAGAAGCAGAAAATGCTCGCGTAGAAGCTGAGGCAAGTAACGTCAAGTTTGTACTCTCCTGCATATAGCGTTCATCAAATGTATTAAGTGGGTTTCTTAGGCCACATTGGCAAAGGATTACGAGAACCAGATCCAAAAATTGATTGCTGAACATCAAACAACGAAGGAACGTTTAGAAAAGGAACTGGCAGTGGCAACAGAAGCCACAGAGACGCTACGTGCAAAAGCCGAAGAAGAAAAGGCCAATCTGGAACGGCAATATAAAGAGAAACTGGCTGCCACAGAAGCACGACGGGATACAGATCAGGCCAAGTTACGGGAAGAAATCGAAGCCAATGTCCAGAAAGATCTGGAAGACGCTTGGGCGAAGCTGAAAGCAGAATACGAGGAAAGAATCAAGTCCCTGGAGGCGTATTACACCAGTCAGATAGAGGCACTGAAAGCTGAGCATGCTCAGGCTCGGGAGTCTCTAGAAAGCCAGCTTCGGGAGAGCAAGGGAGAGGTGGATAAGCTAAAGCAGGGAGCAGTGGTGAGTGGATAATGAAGATCATGATAACTATGATGATGGGCGAACCGTAATAATGAGACAAGTACTAATGGTTCTTTTTTTTGAAAATAGTCTACCAAGGCTGAACACGAAATGCGCATGAAGCAGTTAAAAGATGCACACGCGCAAGCGTTAGCTGCAATGCAGAAACAGCTAGAGACAAATGAAAAGAACAAGGCAGATGAGATTAGTGTTCTGAAGAATCAGCTCGAAAAGGAACGGGAACGGGCTCAAAGCCATGAACAAGAAATGCAGCGTGTGGACGAAGAACTGAAGCGGTTGCAGGCGTCGGGCGACAAAGACGAAGAACTGCGAGTCATGAAAATATCGTATGAAAAAATGATAAGCGCCAAAGATAAGGAGATTGCCGAAGCGGAGGAACGACTTCGTGAAGCTATGGCATCATCAAAAGCAAATGCAGTCTCAAGTGAAGAAATAGCTGCGAGAGTAGAGGTAGGACGATCAATTCATACATTCTTTGCTTGCTTGACATTGCTCACAACGTATATATGCGTACCAGGCAGAAGTACAGAATAAGCTGCAATCTATTGTGGCTCAACATCAGAAAGAGCTCCAAGTGCTGCATCAGACGCATCAGAAGTTGCTGGACATGAAGGATAAAGAACTCGAAGACTTTTCGTACCGGTTAAGAACTGTGACAAGCACGCAACAGAAAGATCTGGAAAAACTTCATCAAAGCCATCGGGCGAAGGTTGCAGAACTAGAAGAAATCGGTCGGAAACGAGAAGAAGAATTGAAATCCAAGGCGATGGAAATGCGATGGCTCGAAGTTGAAGTGGAAGGCAACGAGGTTCGTCCTAGCATCATCCTAAATGCTAATTTTTATCGTACAATCACTAAACGCCTTATTCTAATAATAGACTAAATTGAAGGAACTGGCTGCGCGTCTTAAGCAGCTTGAAAAGGAGAATGTACGGCTACGGGAGCAAAATGTGCAATTATCAAGGTAACGTTGCAGATTACTCGTTAGAATCTTGATCTCGTTACTGACAAACAAATGCAGCATGATAGACCGTTTGCAGGGTAACGTGCATGGGATGCGTTAAATCCAGCAACTTGATTTATTGCGTTTCAATATAACCAAATTGCATAATACGAAATACAAGACTGACATGATGCGAGTCTGTGTGGAATGGTGCACAGTCATGTTGAAGAAGCATGTAACTTGTTTGATGAAAGATCCAGGCACCGAGTATAGACTTCCCTACAGTAACATGGTTAAGCATTGTGTTTGGAAACGAATCATGGCCAGGTACTGCTAGACAACATACACTAATAATTGCCCTGCGAGTTATCTGATCATTTGCGTCCGTGCCCTGATAAGCTGAGTGCATTGCATGCGAATCACGTGTTGATCGGGGTTTGCTGCAACTTATAACGGGCTTTCCATTCAAATTGGAAAAATTCTCGCAGTTCTTTTTGTTCCTTCTTTTGGATTCCTTTTGTCGCAGGTCCGCCCCTTTGATGTTTAAATGTACAGTCTGCACTATTCTACAGCCGCAGCAACAACAATTAATCCTGTGCATGCAGACCCAGCCAACCCACAGACATCTACGCCTACTAGTATCAGTACTACACCTCTAAAACGCACTCGTGCAAAACGCAGCTGCGATTTTTGCAGAAAACGAAAGTCTCGTTGCGATGCAGATACGTCTATCCCATGCTCGAATTGTAGAGCCGTATGTACAAGGGCATAGTGATCCATAGATACGAGAATTGGCTTACGTGTTCTATTATAGTGGGGTTACACCTGCGAGTTTCAGACAGTTCGAAAAAAAAGAGGCCCCCCTAGCGTGTAAGGCGGACTAGTTCAGATTGACTACAGAAGATGTCTTTTTGGTGACCAAGATCATGTAAACTAGATATGTCGATAATCTCGAGAAAAGATGCAAAAAGATGGAGCGCCTTTTGGTGGCGCTTACCAAGTTATCCATCACAGAGCTCGAAAGTAATGATTTCAAGTATGACGTCCGACTACATGCCACCAACTTACCACCTGTGGCGTCCGACTCTTCTTCGGACGATGACGACGAGGACGACGAGGACGACTTTGATCCGACTGCTGATATTCAAGAGCGGTTAACGAACTTGGATATAAAAGATTACGATACAATCAAATACTCTGGACAGTCAGCAGGACTTGAACTTGTGGAAAACTGCGTGTTGAAAACGAGGCCTTATGTTCAATGGCCTGGTCGAAAAGATGTTGTATTGCAAGTGACAAATCAGAACGAACTTCTGATTGTTCGTACAGATCGCGGCGCAGCTGGCAAGAGACTCGACGTGGGACTATCCATGAACTCGGCAATATTCGACGAACCGCCACGGCCATCATCGCTTTCCCACCGAGCAAGAACTGCATCCAGTAAAAAGCCAGCCAAACCATTGTCGGACAAATTAATTGATCTGTAAGGGGAACCAATGTGCCCACAAAAATAGCAGGGAAAACTCTAAATCCATTATTAGGTATTTTGCTCATATTCATCCATTCTTCCCTATCGTCAACAAATCACGTTTCTTTGATCAATACCACAGTGAACAACGCCCATCTATCCTTGTCTACGCAGTCCTTGCCCTGTCCTTCCGATTCGCGTCCCGACACTTTCCCGAGCTTGTTAGTGCCAAGGACGGTGATGCTGCGGAATACGCGGATGGTTATTTTAGGAAAGTCATGAAACGCCTGCGTGATATTGCGACGCTTCGTTCTCGGCTGTGTCATGTTCAGGCCGCGCTCTTGATGACCCTGTACCTGGATTTAGAGGAGGACAACGGACTTATCGAGTCTGTTCAATGGTTTACTCTTGGGAAGGCGATCCGGATGGCACAGGATCTGGGCTTGCACCGTTCCTGCGAGCATTGGAACTTGCCTCGTTCAGAGATCGAAATGCGCCACCGAGTCTTTTATGCTTGCTATGTGCTGGATCGGTGGATAGGTGCCAGGTCTGGAAAGCCGCTTACGATTCTGGACCGTGACTTTGATACCGCTTTGCCATCTCCTTATGAAGTGGTCGATGATCCTTCAGGCGAAGAACAACCACAACCACCTATCTATCGTCCATTCTTGCTACTCATTAAGCTTTCAGAAATCCTGGGTCGTGTGCTGAAAGCGGTCTACGCACCCAAGGCGAAACATTCGAATGGCAACGCCGGTCTCGATGACTCAACCATTCTTGTGGTATTCGATCGCCGATTGAAGAATTGGAGAGCCTCCTTGGATGAGCCACTGCATGGCACCCACATTTCTGTTACCCAAAAAGGTGAAATTATCTGAATTTGGCAGCCAAGAAAAAATTAATTCATGAGCTAATTTGGGCTGGTGCACACAGATAGTTTGCTCGTATTCTACAACACCATTGTTCTCCTACTGCACAGGCCCTTTATACAACTGTCACCTGATCGGTTTCCTGAATTGCAAGCGATCGCGACCGAATCACGAAATGCGTGCACGGAAGCAGCTTGTAACATTTCAAAGATAATGGAAAAGGCACCATCGGCCGGTACAT
The DNA here is from genome assembly GCA_000787465.1 of Thermomucor indicae-seudaticae. NCBI lineage: Eukaryota > Fungi > Mucoromycota > Mucoromycetes > Mucorales > Lichtheimiaceae > Thermomucor > Thermomucor indicae-seudaticae. The sequence goes on from JSYX01000421.1 coordinate 29,656, forward strand.
ATTTTTCCCTTTGTTTACCGACTTGTTTCGTGTACGCCATGTTTCAGTCGTCGTTGGTGCACATGTCTAACGTGCTACAAGACCGCCAATCGCAGGGGCGTTTAAAGACACTCGAACGGTCTTTGAAATTATTGAAGTCTCTAAAAGACCAATGCCCTGCGTCACGTGCAATCGAGATTCTGACGATGCTGGTCACAGTGAACAACCTGCCCCTGTCTTCTGGTCTTCTAGTTGGGCACAAGACGCGAAGATCTTTGAAAAAACAGCAGCAACAACCGCAGCCGATGAATAAGAATACCGAATCATCATCTTCGTCGTCGAATAATCTTCTGGATGCCGAATATCCAAAGTCAAACCATGTATTATTTGAGCGAATGATGAATACTAGCGTGGTAGGAGGGATCACGCCTGATATTCGACAAGATGTGGAGTCTGCCATGTCGCAGCAACCGATGCACTGCTATCTGCCCCAGCCAGAGACTTCTCAACTGTCAATAGACAGCTATAACCACCATCATGTGTTTCCTCAGCATCCAACGACGGGTCTACCTTACCCTCTAGAGATAACACAATCGATGGGAGCACCCCTTTCTTCCTCCTCCCCAATACATGCATCCGCAATCGCTGCAACCACATTGCATCACCAACCGGCACCGGCTGTCATACCGGAACATCCAACATCTCATATATACCAACAACATCTTTCTACCTCGTCAACTCCTCCTCCCCCACCACCGCAACCGATCACTGGGCATCTCCAGTGGAACAACAGCGACTGGGAGTTCTATCTCCATTCTTCTTCCGCTCCACCATCAGCGCCAGCTGATGACTTTTCCTCCGGTTTGCATTCTTAAAAACGCATCTTTTGATCCTGTACTATTTAAGACATGGTTTCCCTCGTTGTTTTGTGTATTCTTTTCTTCAAAAAGACTCGTATTGTAGCATACATTGCGCAACATCTTTTCGTCTCACTTGAAGCTTGCAGTCTCTTGAACCCTTTCCAGTGCAGAGGACAGTTACCTTATCCTGTTTATTGATTGAACATTTGC